>JAJIBD010032334.1:0-7500 GCA_021461705.1 Cryptotis parvus
CCGGATCAATGATTGTTGTAGCATGAGAGAATATTTATACCAGCCAGTACAGAATACATGGTCAGATAAACTGCCACATTTAGACTACCCCCTATCTACGAAGTGACCTGCAGGAGGCAATCCAGGGCAGATGCAGAGGCTTTTTAGGAGTCCTGCAACATGGCCCCCTTCAACTTTAGAAAACTTTTCGTTCTTACCACAGGCCCTCTAGGTTTTAACCTGTCTTTAAAAAACCCTTATCATTATTCCTCTCATTGCATTCTCTCTAAACAACTTTGTGAGTATTCCATTAGATTCTTCATGTGATCCTGACTGAACCATACTCTATATTCAGGCACAAGATAGACCATGGTTCAGTCAGTTAGAAAGAAAAATGTGAAAGAGCATTTTCAGAAGTACAGAAAAAGAGGCTGGGAGTAATCTACAACTCCTTCAAGGTAGTGACTAATTCTGAGGAAACAAGGAAAATGAGAATTAGGACTATTTAGTTATATCTGAATGGTCTTGGTTAAAATAAAATTTTAAAAAATATATTTAAAATTAGTCTCAAAACAAAAACAAGAGCAAAATTAAAAATAGAGCCAGAGTTTATGGTTCAGGGGCAGAGCACTTTCCTTGTAGCGTGAGATCCTGGGTTTGATACCTAAAACTGTATTCTTCCTTGAGCACTCAGCCAGGAGTAGCTCCCAAACACATCTGGATGTAGCCCGATGCCCTCTAACATGCCCAATATAGCTAAAATTAATGTGGCAAATACTAATTTTTTTTTTTTTTTTTGCTTTTTGGGTCACACCTGGCTCTGCATTCAGGAATTACTCCCTGGCGGTGCTCGGGAACCATATGGGATGCTGGGGGATCTAACCAGGCCGACTGCGTGCAAGGCAAACACCGTACCCAGCTGGACCATCGCTCTGGCCCCAAATACTAATTTTTACCATTCATAGACTCGTGAGTCTATGAATGTGTCATGAATGTGTCTTTTGTTTTTTGAAAAATGAAAAAAGGAAATAACATTGACTTATCTGAGAAATCTTTATATAAGAACATGCTCTGTACCTAGCTTGAATATACATGTATACCTATATGTATCACTTGATCACTTGACATCCCGTTATTCGTAGATTTGCTCGAGCAGGCAGCAGTAATATTTCCATTTGACCACATCACGTGCCAGTTTGGCCCAAAGGTATCTGGTTGCTTCAGGAATATATGTATATATACTGAAATATATATGTACTTATATATGTATACTTAATAAAATATATGCACTTTTATATGTATGCTGAAATATATACATATATTTTAGTGTACATGAATTAAAGAGGGAAAACCAGGCCTGAAAATGAAAGGTGCTTGACATATTAAATTGCACAGAGTATATAATAAACAGCTGAGTCAATACATAAAGCAACTAAACTGCTGCTGTTTCCAGAAGTTGATATGATGACAGTACATTAGGGTTCTAAAGAAAAGACCATAGTCCCTTCTAAAATGTATATCCAAATAAACTTGGAGTTTATTTAAACTTCAGTCTACAGCAAAGTGAAAATCCCTTTCAGGCCTGGCTGCTACTGGTTTGGTGGAGCAAAATATGACCATGGTCTAGATACATGAATGGTGTTTGTTTATGCTCCCTTCCTAGGCTAGAAACACTTTTGATACTGATCTATGGCTTCTTACTTGTTTCTAAGATCCTGAAGAAGTCTGTAACAAAAGTTTTGGACAGATCCGCCTGTTTGTTAGACTGCCTCTAAGCCCTCATAGTCTCTATAACATACCTGACACTACTACATCCTAGAGCTTTCCTTTATTTTATTTTTGTGTGGGGGTGAATCCCACTCTCATCCTTAGGAGGCATGTCCTTATTTGCGGTAATTCAAATTAGTAAAAATCCCAGCACCCAGTCTCACAGAGATTGGTTTAAAAAGAGGCACATAATTTAATCATACCAGAAAGCACAAAATGGGAGGGGAACTTGCAGGGGCTTCAAGAAAGAACTTTGCACTCTTCCCTTGGACTCAGGAATACCTATACAAGGATACTACAAGCCCTTGCTCCCTAACAGAAACAAGCCAAACCAGATGACAGTTGTGAGATACAAGTTCAGTGCTGGTCTAGTCACGGGGGACCAACTCTCTCTTCCTCTCTTTCACTAAATATTGGAGATTTTTTTGGAAGGTTGGATGGAGGTTTTTGTGGGGGAATCATGCCTGAAAATGCTCAGTCTTATTATTGATTCTTAAGGCTTAAATGTTACTCCTACTGGTAATGGGGGACCATATGTGATTGCTCGGGAATTAAACCTGGGGCTGGCCACAGGAAGTGCTATGCTTCACCTACTATACTGCAGGCCCTATCACCAAATTTTGTTTGAAAGCCCAATTAAGAGGCATACAATACAGTGTGACTTTTGGCAATTACCTCCGATCAACTGCTCTATGCTCAGGTAATAGAAACATAAATTCAAAAAGTGACTTAGGTACCTAAGGCTTTATTCTCTCAGGTATAGTAATTCCATGATGGTCAGATTTCTTCATCAAGACCCTGAATGAACGGTTTGAGGCTCATCGCATTCCTGGAGCAAGCAGATGCCATTGGGCTACACTGGCACATGACAGGGGACAAATGTAAACATTACTGGAGCCTGCTTGAGCATATCGACAAATAATGGGATGTCAAGTGATCAAGTGATAGTAATTCCAAATTTGACATTTCAGCTGGGCACAGTGACTCAACAAGACTTGAGCTTTTTGTATATTTTTTGTTGTTGAATGAACTTAGTCATGAATTTTATTGCCAGAGTTACTTCAGGTTCATTGTAGGTGCTAAACTCTAATCACCTCATCAGCATTTGAGGCAGAGGAATGAAGACCTTGAAGAAGGATGTAGAGGGCAGGTGCACTTCATGATAAAATAACTTTTTAGCTGTTTTTCTCGAAGGAACCTCTGCATTTCATTAGCCAAATTTGCAGTCCTACAACTGTATCCTCGAAAATAAGCCTGTCAATGTAATATTTTAATCAAACATACTATATAGAGTTATTTACAAGTAATGCTGGAGTTGGTCCCCCAAAATCTGTGTATGTTATTTTTTGTGGCAAAATGGACTTTGTTGGTGTGATTCTATGAAGGATCTTGAGATGGAAAGATTATCCTGAATTATCCAGGTGGGTTCAATGTATTCACAAAGCTTACTCTAAGAAGATTAAAGGCAGAAAATGGAAAGATAAAAGAGGTTGAAGAGATGAGTTTCAGAAGGCAGAAGGAATTACAAATGAAGACACACTGGCTGTCGCTTAGAATAGTAATTTCTTCTTGGCAATACCGCTGCCTGGGGGCTCCGGAATCAAGGGAGGTGGAGGGTAGGTGGGAGGGAGCTGTAGAAGCCTGGGGTGCAATTAGGGGGTCATTCTATTTGTTCACTTAAAGATGGCAAATTTCCAAGGGACTTCAGAGTAATTTTTTAAGAGGGTTTAGCTGAAATAAATTTGGGGATCTATGTTGAAAAAGCCAAGGAAACAGATTTTTGTCTAGATCCTCCAGAAGGCAGACCTGAGGACACCCTGACTTATTTCAGTGAAAGTAATTTGAGATATTTGACCCCAAGAACCGCAAGATTTTTTTACAGCAGTAATAGGAAATTGATACACTACCCAGATGAAGTTATGGTCTGTTTCCAAGTAAGCTCTTTCCATTTTTGCCTGAGTAGAAGATAATACATATGCAGACCATTGTGCTTACCTCAAATCCATCAGTGCTTCGGTATCACCAGTGCATAATATGTTTAGGATTACAGTCTTCTAATATAAGGTATGGCTCATCTATACAAAGAGTGGCTTTTATCAATTAAATTTGGAACAAAAGTTGGTTGGAAAGTTCCTGCAGGGTGTGTGTTGTGTGCGCCCACACACACGCACACGCGTATGTGTGTGTATGTGTGTGATGTATGATTATCAGGGAGTAATAGAAACTATATGCATCACACTAGTGGAAAAAAGAATATTTTCGACTGGATTTAAGAAAGCAGGTTAGACAGTCTCTAAGTATATTGGAAAATCTGTTGGTAGTATGAGTGAATTGTCTACATTGTCATGAATAGAATGATAATAAAAGTGATATTTGGACAACTTTAACCATGTGATTTTCTAATATTGTGTACATAGACTGAACACTTCAGGATTGTTTTTATGTTGTATATTCTCATTGAAGTTATAATGAATCAGAATTGTTCCCCCAACCGGGTTTCTATGAATCTCATGAAGGTTTTCCAATTTTTGGGTGGTGGGGGTAGGGGGTGGTCACAGGTAGGGTGGTGAGACTAATCTCGCTACATACAAACTCAATAGGCAATCAAATGTCTAACATAATAAGCTATCGTGGTTATTAGACATAATTGTATGACAGTACTGAGTGGGAAAATTACACTTTTCCTAAAAAGGGTCAAGGCAAAATGGACTAAAGCTTTTATAGTCATGTTTCTTTAATGCTCATTAGGGATGTTACTAAATGCTGTTTGAACAAAGTTCCATTGGCATAGCAACTGTTGCCAGGTAGGGCTTAGCTTCCCAAGGAGTTCAATGAGATAAGTGGTTGCTTTTAATCACCCAAACAGGAACCACATGCAGACTGTAGGCTGAGTGAGTGTAAAATACTTCTTATGAGAAATGAACTTTAAGGAAAGTAATCAAGGTTCAAAATGGCCATTGACTAAATCTTTGTCCTCCTGCAAGATTATAAGAAACTCAAATCTTCATGTCCCTGTACCTCTAAGTCCTGAATACTAGCATCCTATTTTATGCAACTGTAAATTTGACTGTTTCAAGTATTATATGTGAGTGGAATAATACAATATTTATCTTTATGTGTTTTGGTTTATCATAAAGTCCTCAAGGGACTACAATACTTTATGTTGTTCATTTGCTTTTTTCCCCTTTTGGGTCATACCTCAGAGGTTACTCCTGGCTCTGCACTCAGAAATTATTTCTGGTGGTGCTCGGGAGATCATATGGGATGCTGGTATTGAACCTAGGTCAGCCTGCATGCAAGGCAAACACCCTACCCACTGTACTATCGCTCTGGTCCCAGGACATCAATGCTTTAATATGTTAACCTTTTATTTCTTTTTAAAATCTGAAGTATGTATAATATTATAACGCAGTGGTTTCTTGTTTTCTTGGGGGGGAGAAGTTGTAGGAGGGCACACTCAACATTGCTTAGGGGCTATTTCTAATTCAAACTTGGTGTGATTCTTGGCAGTGTTGAGGGGACAACCCAGTACTGGAGACTTCCATATAGTCCTTTAGCTATCTCCCTGGCATCAGTTAAAAGGAAATTTTAGCCATTTTATACATACATACACATATATACACACATACATATCTATATCTACATCCCTCTCTCTCTCCTCTCTATATACATAAATATACACACATATACACATATATATATCTGTAAGTTTGTAAGTTCCCATGAATGGTCTTAGTGGACATGATGAACTCAGATAGTCTCTCTCCTGTTCATTCCATTCTAGGCCATGGGTCCTGATGTAGAGTTCTTTAGCAGATCTTCTTGGTCCTATCTTGGCATTAAAGTCACTATGATCTTGTAGGTGTGATCTTTATAGAACTCCTCCAGTTCCATGTAGAATTTCTCAATTTCTTCTTCCTTATATGTGGATGTTGGTGCATAGACAACAAAGATAGAAACTGCTGGCAGTGGGCCACATCTCTTCAAATGTAATCGTCCTGTCTGGTTTGTTAGGCATTCAAATATATCAATGCTGACGGCCAGGTTCCACACCTGGCACCAATACAACCGACACCACCGATGCCTCTTTTGTCGCATGTTCCGAGGAACAGTTCTCCAGTGTCAAAAACGGTGTGATGCAATTGTCACCTTCTCGTCTTGGTCAGACCAATGATGTCGTACTGGATCTTTCGCGCTTGCACCATCAGGTCCTCGATATATGCTTCCGATGACAGCGTATGTGCATTGAAAGTACAGACAGTCATTTTAGTTCTTCTTCGTGTTGGCAGCCTAGTTTGGCCCTGAGATTTTATCAGCCACTCCTTGTTCGTCCTTCTTAGTGCCGCTGTATTAAAGGGTCTTTCAGGGTTGGGGAAATAAACATTGTTGTTACTGGTTTTGGCATATCGAATATTCATCGGACAGCTTGCCAGGCGCTGCCTTGTGGGTGGTAAACTCTTAGTGCTTGCCGGGCTCTCTGAGAGGAGTGGGTAGAATATTTTGGTTATGTGAGGATAAATTGCATGGCCGCAAAAGCGGCTGAGGCAACAGGGCAAGCTGGTAGCTGCTCTGCCTGGTGTATTTGTGTCTGTTGTTCAAGCATTCTTGGGCTTGAAATACTTTCCTCTGAAGGGTGAATCTCTGTAGGCTGGGTCTCTGACAAGCGGGCTGGAGATTGGCTTAGTCTCTTGGATGAAGTTCTGACAAGCTGTGGAGTGTGGATGATGAAAATCACTACCAGCATGGTGTGGGGCTCCTCTGGGTTCTTCTGAGGCTCTATCGGGATGGTCGGAAGTCTCTCTGTCCCAGACCCCTTGTGGTCAGTGGAGTGCAGGGAGTGCAATGGGGTGAGCTGGTAGCTTCTCTGCCTGGTGTATCTGCGTCGATTCCAGAAGGCTGAATAGAAAAGTTGGTCATGGGAATCTGCTGGTGGACAGTTCCACAATGAAATTGACCACATCACATTCAATTGGCGGTTTTGCCTGACTGAAGTCTCTGTCGTCCCAAAATATCAAACAGGGATCCGACCACCATCTCCTTTGTGCAAAATTCTATTTCATGCAACCGGGAGAAAAGGCTACAAAGTTTAAGAAGAAAACCTCGCAGAAACACCGCCAAGTGGGAACTCTTTGGCACCATTGTGGCAACATGGGAAGATGCCATCATTGACAACATCAATGAAGAATACAACCTACTGGTTCAGCACCTCCTTGATTGTGCAAAGAATGCTGAGAAAGAGAAAGACCCGAAAGGGCACCCGTCTTCAAAAACTCTCAAGCTCATTCACCAATGTGGAAGGGTGCAAGCCTCAGGCAACCAAATGCTAACGCCCAAGCTCACAAAGCAGTGCAGAGAGGTGATAAAGGAAGAGCTCAAAGAGAGAGCAATGGTGGTATAATAAAATATTTAATAAAAGAAAATAAAAAAAGAGAGAAGAGCAGAAATACTGGCCAATGCAGCAGAAGCCAGGAAAAGCATTCACAATGCCTGCCTGTCCTTCACCAACTATAAGACCAAGATGACTGCCCTCCGACGTCCTAATGAATTGATTACATATTCCAGAAGGGCAATGGAGAAGATTACCCATGACTTCTCCTCATATCTCTTTGATAGCCACATCCACCTGCCCACATACCAAATTCCACAGGATGGATATGTCATTCCCAATGTTCTCCCTTCTGAAATCCAACATGCCATTTCGTCGGTAAAGAAGTGAAGAGCACCCAGCCCAGACAAAGTCAGACCCAAACACCT
>JAJIBD010032334.1:12500-120864 GCA_021461705.1 Cryptotis parvus
GGCTACTCCTGGCTCTGCACTCAGGAATTACTCCTGGTGGCGCTCGGGGACCATATGGGATGCTGGGGATCGAACCCAGGCCGGCATGAGCGCGCCGCGTGCAAGGCAAACACCCTACCCGCTGGGCTATCGCTCCGGCCCCGAGTTTCAGGTTTTGTGTGTTACTTTTTTATCAAATTTTATTTTAGGCATCATGATTTTGTTATTTTTTTTGGTCATTTTTGTCTTTGTAGAATTGTATCTCCAGTAATAATTGTATTTGATCTAGGTCATACAATTTTGGGGTTTATTGTTTTTCATTGTGATCTCTTATACTCTTTGTTATCGTTGAGTATGAAACTAATGTCCTTATTTTCATTTCTGATTTTATTAATTTGAGTCTTTTTCTTATTTCATCTAGCTAGAGGTTCGTCAATTTTCAAAGTTAATTTTTATAACATTGATTTTCTCTGTATATTATTTAATAGATAATCCTTATTTAATTATTATATTCTTCCTGCTGATAGTTTTGGGAATAGTTTTCTGTACTATTGCAATGCACAACAGTGTGTATATGTCTTTTGAATAAATGCTTTTGTGTGCTGGAGGTAAATATCAAGAAGTAAGAATGTTGTGTGATATGCAATTGTACTTTTTATTTTCCTGAGAAATCTCCATAAATGGCCAAAATTCAGTATGGTTACACTGAAACTTTAGCCTCCATGTGGTAACTGTTGTCCACGTGATTCCTGGGGGCTGGGTTTGGATTCTCCTCAGCTGGGGTCTAAATGTGCAGATTTCCAATAATTAAGTATTAATAGTGACAGTATCTTTGTTTCAGAATCACACATTTACTCATATTACATTTATATTTTTATGTCAGTCTCTAAACACTTAGTTCATTTTGAATTAATGAATTGAAGCTAATAAAATATATTAAAGTAATTTGGATATTGGAAAATGCTACTGTAAAATTTGCTTTAAAAGCAAGATAATTATGCTGGAGAGATAGTACAGGAAGTGAGGCATTTACTTGCCTTGCGTGTGGCTGCTTTTGCCACAGCCTTGCTTTGATCCTGGGTACTGCATATGGTCTTTGAGCACCTTCAGGGGTCACTCTTGAGCATAGAGCCAGGAATAGAACCTGAGCACCACAGGGTATACCTGATGTCCTGCTAATTGTGGGCAACAACCATAGTGAGATGCTATTTGTGTTCTGTTTCTGCACCTTTGTACTTGCTGTTTCTTCTTCCTCAAGTTCTCTTCCCCCAAATGCCTGAATGACCATTCCTTTTCCTCTTGGCTTATTATTTAATACCCATTTTCTGTTTCTCACTAATATTCCAAACCCTTGAAATCTCCATCTCCTTTTTTTCTTAGCATCTACTATTACCTACCATAAATGCACTTTATGGCAGAAAAATATATTTAGGATTGCTGGACTGTTTAGATGATCCCAATTGTGTTGGCGGCATCCAAAATGTCATAGTAAGTAGCCAGCTAACATATGCCTTCTTTCTCCATCAGGTCTAATCAGGGTGTTAATCTTGGCCATATCAATGTGTAGAGCTTCTTCATGGCCTGTGTTAATCTGGTGCTTGTTGGCCTTGGCCAACACAACACAAGGGTGTTGTTATCTTCCATCTTCTTCATGGCTAACTTCGGTGGTCAGAGGGAACTTGATGATGGCATAGTGGTCAAGCTAGTTTCTCCTGGGGTCGCTCTTTCATAGATATTTGTGCTGCCTTCTCAGCCACAGTGCTTGGGGTCTTTGGAAAGTGGGCAACACTCAGATGTTCTTTTTGTGGCTGTGGAACCATTCAAGCACTGCCTTCTTGGCCTTCAAAGCTTTGGTTAAGGCTTCAACTTTGGGAAGGGAAGGAGCTTCTTTCTTGGCTTTTGAAGGCATCTTCTGAAAAAAAGCCATAATGCACATTTTAACATACTTATTTGTTTTTTTTAGGATAAGTAACAGTAGCAGAACTTAAAATAAAATTCAAAATCTGAATGACTTAAACTGTTCTTACTCTAGTCTCTGCCTGTAGGTGATAGAATAAGACACAGTGCTATTCTCCCAGGTGCTATTTTCTCCATATGACCAGACTTCATTGTTTCAATACTGTTATGCTATTTTCTTTCAACATTTAGCCTTCATGGTGTAGGAAAGGAGAAAAGGAGAAAGGAGGTGGAGAACGGATATCACTTAACAATCTCAGTCTAGAAGTAATCTCATAATTTTTGCTTGCATTTTATTGGCTAGAACTAGTTATGTGATTCCCAAATCTCATGGTGGCCCTGGAAATACATAGGAGCACTTAGATATTGGTTTTAAAAACATTCTTGCCTCTTTTCTGTGTTATTGAACATAGTTCCTCAAGTGCATCGTATTGTAGAAATTCCCGCTCCTTGAGTGTGGTCAAGTAAAATCTTTAAATTGCTTTTATCTCTTAGGATATGGCATAAATGATAGAATAGTATTCCCCTTGGCTATGCTATATAAGACTCTTTTAGAACATTGATAGGAGAAATAGTCTCTGGTTGGCCTTGAAGAGCAAGTCATCATCAGGTTTAGAACAGTAATAACTACTTTTTTTCCTCAGACAAAGCTTTAAATGAGAATGTGGTTCCATAGACTTTTTGGTGGCAGCCTGGAAGAACTTTAGCAAGGTTCCATTTAAGCCATGCCCATACTTTCAACCCATAGAAAGTGAGCAATGAATATATGTTACTCTAACCCACTCTGTTGTGCAAATATGTTAGGCAACAATAGAAAAATAAATTCATTCTTATGTTTAAAACTCACTCATTTTTCCCTAAGGAAGATAATCAAGTCATTTTGCTGTTGTTATTGTTCTAAATCTAAGACCTCTGGGCAATATGCATTCTTCTCCATCAAGCCCAGATGTGGTACCTTATGGCAACATATGGTCCACAAGGATAATGACCCACAATAGACCCATTTATGAAAGAAAAGAATGGCATTATCATGCAGTTATTTCTTGCTTACAGAAACTCTTAAATCTTATGGGTAGATGCTGTAACTATTTCTATCCTGGCAGTCTGGGAAACTTTATGGTGAAATTCTGGGTCTTCTTTCAGGGAGGACTTTCTTTCCTATCCATTGTTCCCCTTAAAGTTTTTTTTTTATTCTTCTCCATTCTCTAAATGAAGAATTCTCTTTATCTCCTTGGACACATATGAAATGTGGAATAATAAGTTGGATCTCTTTGGAAATATTCAGCATTTCTACGGTTTTGTTTTGGGGCTACTCTTGGCTTTGTGCTCAGAATAATTCCTGCTGGTGCTTGGGGATCATGTGCAGTGTCAGGATTGATGGTATGCAAGCCAAACTCCTTAACCCCTGTGCTATCTCTCTGGCCTGATATATAGATTTAGTCCATTTCCTCCACATGGAAATTGTTTTAAGTCTTAAACTGACAAAGCACTTTTTAATTTGGGCTAATGGTTTCTAAGATGATATAATTTCATCTAACATAAATAGATTTCTGATCTTTCTACTTGCAGTTAGTTGTGCCAGTAACTACATCCAAAATGTTTTCTGAATGCAACTGTAAACCTCTTTCTACTTAATAATGGTCACCCTGTGACTATTTGCCACACTTTCAAATTTGTTCTTTTCCCTAGTTGGGTTTTACTGGAACTCTGCCTCTTCTTTATGGGTTTTTTTTTTTTTTTTTTTTGCTTTTTTGGTCACATCCGGCATTGCTCCTGGCTCTGTACTCAGGAATTACTCCTGACAGTGCTTGGGGGACCACATGGGATGCAGGGGATTGAACCCAGGTTGGCTGCATGCAAGGCAAACACCCTACCTGCTGGGCTATCACTCCGGCCCTCTTCTTTATGTTTTGAATATAAAAGCAATCTTCCAAATTTCACATAGTGGTTTTGATTTGTTATTTTAAAATTGGCTTACTTCTCTGAATTTCTTTCTGGTGATATTTTGCCACAATCAAGCAACAGTTTTTTTTTTTTTTTATCACCTACTAATTAATCAGTTACCTTAACATTGCTGACTGTGTAACACAGGACAGAGACAGAGAGTAAGAGAGAAAAAGGCAAGGCAACCTCATAGGGTAAGAGAATTGCATATCTCAAATTGGGATGTGGGCAATCCCAGGATGGAATGTGCCTTGAAATTTTCTAAAATTTAAAAAATTTGTAACCAAGGAGCAGTCTTAAGATGTGTTTTACTAGGATCTGGGCAGACAGGAACTTTAAAAGATCAAGCAGGAAAATGGTCTGTCTATAATTAGCTCATTTGTTGTTTTGGTGTGTGTGTGTGTGTGTGTGTGTGTGTGTGTGTGTTTGTGTGTATGTGTGCATGTGCGTGCGCGCACATCTGGTTGAGCTCAGTGACTTGCCTGGTTCTTAACCATATGTGATGTCAGAGATCAAAGCAGGGTCAGCTGAGTGCAAGGCAAGTGCCTTACTCTCTGTGCTATTTCATCGATTCTGATCATTAATTTTAAACTTATGTCAGGGACAAATGTCTTCAGACAGAAATCTGGAGTTCAATATCTTTAATAACAATTGGAAAACAGCTTTTCTGTTTGTTTCTAATCACTGATTAGAATAGGGTGTTGCTCTTAGTCATTGATGAGAAATCAGCAAGTGGGTGTACTTTAGCAGACATTGATAGTTGAGTTGGGCTCCTAACTTTTCGTCCGGAGTTTCAGTGTGGTAGTTAGAAACAAGATGGAATGGCTTTGTATCAAAGAAAAGTTCTACACTCCTTCCGTTCTATTTATCAGAAGTTGTCACATGGCAATCCTAAAACCAAAGGAGACTGAACAATGCAGACTATATGGTAGGAAAAATCTGGGTAACAATCTTTCAATCTTAAAGACAGCAATCTTACAGACATGAAGACATCAGGTTGTGGGGTGGTGGGGACAGTGGATGATGAGGGGAACTGGAAGAAAACACAATGATCAATTTTGCTCTATTTTGTTGGCTTTTAATGTTTAAAACTAGAATGCAAATATGGTTAGTCAATCCAAGAGGCTAAGGGGGTGCATGTGTGGGGGAACAATTTGTATAACAATAACACTATGTGAAAACTGTTAGGATCACTGCTCCTCACCTTTCTTTGCAGTGACCTTGTTGTTCAGCGTTTACTAATTCTTTGGAGAAGCCTAGCAATGATTCCTGAGAAGGATTCATCCAGGAGAGTTTGGGGTATCTGTGACAGGTCATAGAACAGAAGGGAAAATGGCCCGAGGAAGTGATGTTGAGGACGGGGATTTATTCTTTACACGGAGAGTTTACAGTGGCTCAGAGGATCCGGTCTTTCTCAGCTTTTCCTTTCCTGGAAGAAGGTTTCATCCACGCACATTGTCACTGGCTTATAAATCATCCAAATCAAGTTACTATTAGTTTGAAAGACTTTTTTTCTTCCCCAAACTGATTCAGTAAGAACCTCGGAGTTCCTGAACCAATACGCCCACCCCGAGACATCAGCTGGCTCTGGAATCCATGACTGGTCAGTTTAGGGTGTTGGAGGTGTCAGTATCCTGAGACCACAAGGACTGAGAGACGCGGGGGTAGGGTGTGTGTGTGTGTGGGTGGGGGTGGGGGAGGACAGTTCCCCAAGGAAAAATGAACCGCTGTAACCAGGCAGTAGTACTGAGAGCTCCTAGCCAAACCTCCCCCAATCCCCCTATAACGGACGTGTGTGTGTGTGTGTGGGGGGCAGGGAAAGGCGGGAAACGTTTGCAACTTCCTTCTGATGCTGACTGTTCAACTACAAAACCAAGTCAAGCTTTCTTATATTTTGGTAGAACCCAAGCACAGGGGGTGGGAAGTGAATGTCTTTAACATTTCAGCGTTTATACTCGCGTCTCCAAGTGCGACCATAGAAGTAAACAGCTGAAAGTACTAATTCAGCAATTTCAATTCCAAACCCTCTGTAGGCTGGGATCACTTTCAATAACCCCCTCTTTTCCTCGTGACCACACCCCGTGGAGGTGACACGGGTACGAACGTGGTGCCCTTTGCAGGTGGGGAAACCGAGGCACGACATTCTCTGGGGCCTTCGGGCAGGATTTGGGGAGAGTCCAACCTGCATGACCTCAGAGGGTCTCCCCCCCCGCCGCGGCCGAGTCTCTGGGAAGCCTCGGGTCGGTCCTTCGGCCCCGCAGGGAGGAAGAGCGGCTCGGGCTTGGCCGCAGCCTCGGGATTTGTCCTCCGCCCCAGCCGCAGCCGCCGCGCGGAAGGTCCTTCGGGCCAAGGTCTGGCTGTCCCTGTTCATCCTCTTCTCCCAGCCCCTGGTCCCGAAGTGCAGGAGTCGCGCGCCACCAACCAGACAAAGCGCCCCCGGAACGGTGCAGGCAGATGCCGCCGAGGCGGGAGGACGGTCGGCGCCGCCGGAGGTGAGCGGGCCCGAGCCTGAGCCGCGGAGCGCCGGCCGGGGCGGGTGTCAGGGCGCGCTGCGCGGAGAGGCTGGAGCGGGCGCCGAGACCCGCGGCCGAGCAGCTCGCGGGCGACGCCTGGAGAGCCTCGAGGCTGCGAGCCGGGCGCTGCGGGGCCGCTCGGGGCCGCCCCCTGCCCGGCCCCCGACACCTCCCGGCGGCGCCCGGACCCCGCGCCCTTCCCGAGCGCGGGCGGGAAGACATGGCTTCGCGCGTCCCCGCCGCGGCTGCTGACTCGACACAATCGGCGGGTCGCGCGGGGGCGCGGCGTAAACCGGGGGTGGGTGGCGGCGCGGGGCCGCCCCGGGAGCTCCGAGCGTGTGGCGGGGAGCCAAGCAAGATGCCAGCACGAAGGCGAGCCGAGCCCCAGCCGGCTGCGGAGGGCGGCGGGCAGAGCCGCTGAGGGACGCGCTCGGCCTCCCCCGCGCCGCGGCCAGCTCGTCGCCGCTCGGGGGGCGGTGTCGGGGTCTGAGGACAGCGCCAGGGTCCCCCGTCGGCTCCCGTGGCCGCGGCCGCCGCAGCCTCGGGAGCTGCATGCGACGCGCGCCGGCGCCCCCGGCCGCCTGCTTTCGCCACGGCGCGCGCGGACCGGCCGGAGGGCACCGCGGCTCGGGACCACTGCGGGGGAGCCCCCGCGCCCCCGCCCCGCTGCAGCCCGCAGCCGAGGCGCCCCGGGCCCAGGTGAGTGCGCGGCCGCGGGGACGGGACAGCCGGGGGGCGGCTTTGTTTTCCTGCCCCGCGCCGTCATTCATTTGACATTTCGACTTCCGCTGCCCTGAGACGCCGAGGTGGTGGGTTTGGGGGGTTTGTTTAGCCCGGGGGCTGAGACTTGGGGCGATCGTTCGTGCATCCCTGGAGGGAGAGGATGTTCGGTGTCCTTTTTTGATCGGAATGTGTTGGCAACATCCTTCGCCGGAGCTCGGGGCCTGGAGGAAACCGGGCTGCAGATCGAGACGTAGTCGTTTCTGAGGACGCGCGACTGCAGAGGTTTGGCTCCTCCGCGCCTCCTCGTTCCCGCTGTTAGCAGCGCCCAGGTGTGTTTTCCTTGATTATTATCATCATTAATTTAGGACCATCTCTACGGGCTTATTTATCTCCGTTAGAGTTGGAAGTCTTTGGAGACAATACAGAGCGCTCCCCGTTAGAGTTACAAGGGATCAATCGATGTTTTAAACTTGGAGCTGGAAAGCATCATAGATGGAAGTGGACAGTAGGCAAACTTCCTGGGGGCCTGGAGCCTTCCCGAGGACTCTCCTAGCAGGGCCCTAGCGTCAGCAAACTCTGCATTCTCATGGCGCTAGATAGATGCCTTTGGGAGTGTGAAACTTGGCATTGCTTGATCAGTTCTGTAGAGTTTGTCCTTTTGGGGGGGGGGGGGGGGGCAAGGATTTTAAGGTAATTAGTACAGTTCGACCTAGTGTATTTGCATATTTTCTTTTATCTTACACCTATCATTTTTGTTGTACTATTTCTCCTGTTCCCTTAGGAACTCATTTCATCTGTTGCTTAGAGAGCTCTTTTTTTTTTTTTTTTTAAATAACCTCCTTTTCTCTCTCCAACAGATGGCTGAATGTTGTTCTGAGAGGTTATCTTAAAATGACATTTACATTACCTGCAAAGAAGGATCAGTTATTAAAGCTTATCTTGGGAGTTGTTCAAGCCCAAGGCCTGGTGTGGATGGGGATATTATTAATGGTGTGAAAATCTGGAGCTTGCTAATCTGTTTGGTCATCAGAAGATTCCTGCAGGGATTGTTTATATAGCGTGGGAGACAGATGGCATCCTGAGCAGACAGGCGAAGCCCTGCATAAAGGGTCATTGTATTCTTCAGAAATGATCCACTTCACTGTTGGAAGCTGGGGGAGGGTGGCATGGGGGGGCAGTTTTGATTACCCAAAGGAGATGCTTTAGGCTTACTATCCAGCAGTCCAACTAGCTAATTATTTCTTCCTTGGAACATTTAAAAAGTCTTCATTAAGCTATTGGTTTTGATTATTTTTGGATGCATCTTGGTCTTAACTATGGTTATGAGAAGCAATTGAAGTAGTTAGATAAACGAAAATGTATTTGAATTTAAGCTCGTCATTACTGCTTGTGGAGGGATCACTGTCATAGCTCTTAGCTCCTGTGTATATTATCCCTTGGATTTGCAGTGTCTCCTGACTGAAAGGACTTTAGTCTGAGTTGCGTGAACTCAAAGGAGTTTCTTCTAGCCTCTTTTGACAGGTGGTTTCTTAACGCCTAGCATTTGCCCCCCAGACTTTCAGTTGTGTGTACTTCTTTAATGATCCACAGCCCAAGTCATTTTCTTAACCATAGTCTCTATTACAGGTTGTCTGGTGAGTCTTTATGAATAACTATGGAGTCGATGAAAGAAATCAAAGTTATTTTGAACATGAGCGATAAACCAGCTGCAGCTTTTCTGCTTCTACCACTGTTGTAGATTATTTCTGTGCTGTAGATTACAACTAAATAACAAAATTGGTTTTCCCTCTTAATGAATGTGAGAGAAAATACTCCAGTAAATTAATACTCACCAGCCACAGGATTACATTTAGAGGACATATGCAATATTTGGCACTGCTCAATAGGATTTGCAAATAAAAGTAAACCTCAACTCTGTTTAACTTGGTCAAAGTGATCTTGGGAGAAAAACATTCTTATTTTTGTTCTGGCAGTGCTATATAGCGAACCCGGGGCCTCATGCATTCGAGTGCTGAGCTATATTCCAGGTCTCACTTTCCAAAAACTTTTGCACTACTAATCACAGAAAAAGCAGAATATACTAAGGATGTTACCTGTAGTTGAGGGCAGATGCCTTTTTCTTTCGTTTTTTTTCCCCTCCCATTTAGTGAATGTATTTTGCAGGAAAGGTCAGTTAGACTCTGAACTATTTCAGCATCAAGGACATGATCTAACTCTCAATATGCTTAGGTTTGTGACTAGTATCTATGTACCCTGTCACCAGATTCATGGTTCTCTGGTGAACTATCTGTTAATTTAGTTTTAAGAAAAATCAGTAATGAGGCCTGGGGACTGTCTCTGGGCCTTGTTCTCTCCCTTCCTTCCTGTTTTGGGATCACACTCAGTGGTGCTCATTGCTTACTCTTGGCGTTGTGCTCAGGGATCACTCATGGTGATGCTTGGGGAACTTATGAGGTGCTGGAGATGAAACCTGGTTTGGCAGCCTGCAAGACAAGCAACTTTTCTGCTATACTATCTCTACCTCTGCTTCCTCACCGCTGCTTGGCCCTCAGCTCCATTGATGGAAGTCAGGCCTGTCTTTGAGAGGACTCTATTTGAACTTTGGCTGACCGCACAGAAGAGATTGCTTCTTTACACAGACTATTCCTTTTGTGTGAAATATAAATGAATGTTGAGAAGGGTGACTCGATACCTTGGTTTGCAAAAGTCCTGCTTAATTCTTAAGGACTGAGATTAACTTTCAAACATTGTCACATTTAAAAGTCCCTTGCTTTGGATGACAGGTTATATGGTTAACTAATGTTAAGGCACTTTGCCAGTTTTCGTCAACCTCTCCAGATCTCAGATTTTGAATATTGTTTTACTTAATTCTTTTATTTGTTAAATGCAAAGATAAGAAAGGAAAATGCAGGGGACCAGAGAGATGACCTCAGAATTGAGGCACTAACCTTGCATGTGGCCAAACCCTCTCACCCCAGGGATGATCTCCGAGTCTGAAGCCAGAAGTTAAGTCTTAAGAACTTGCAGGTGTGTACTATAGCCTCCTCATCAAGTAAAAGAACAGAGAAAATGTATGAGGGAAAAATAAATTGGAAGGAAAGTAGAGATATGAGGTAGTTGATTGATTGTCATCTTTTCCATATATAAGAAAATATTTTATCCTTACCTGTGTCCACCATGGCTCTGTGCCCATGTTATTGCTCCTAAAGGAGTTAACACTTGCTTATTTACCTTGGACTGACAAGAACTTCTGTGAGACAGCTCCTGTGAACTGGGTGAGCAGCTTCAGCCAAACCTGTTTTCAGACCTGATGGATATGTTTCTCTTGCAGATATGAATGCAAGTCTTAAGACCGAGTGTTAGTTCAGTTCTTGTGTATTGTCTGAGAGCTCAGAACACATGCGTTGTTTTGGAGGCCCTTTTCTTGCTTTCTAAACTCTCTGGGCCTGAAGGATGATGGAAGAGGCTTTGTTTTTGCCCTCTTGTCTGACTGCCGTCTTGGGTTTGGTCTCAGTTTTGTACGGAATCCTTCCAGAGACAATATTGGTGTTCTTGCAGTCCTGCTCACCTCAGGGAAATTTACCCAGAGGTCTGAGATTGTGCTGATGAGCTGGTGGGGCACTGAATTTCAGAGCTAAGTATTTGAACCTTATGGTACCTACTTCAATAACAGTTACTGGGTTCTTATACTAAAGAATCATGTTTGTAGGCATAGAACAATAGTACAGTGTGTAGGGCACTTGCTTTGCATATGACTGACCCTAGTTCCATCCCTGGCACCCCATATAGTCTCTGGAGTCAGCCAGGAGTGATCCCTAGGTGAAGAGCCAGGAGTAAGCCTTGTGCATCGCTGGGTGTGGCTCCCCAGAAAAAATATCATGTTTGGGACAGTTCCTTTACAGTGTTGGCCAATAGGTTTTGCAGTTAATTATGATGGTCAGTTATAATACCCATTTCACAAAAATCCTTAGTCAGCATGTCTAAATAAGATGTAATGTGCAGATAATTTTTTGTATCATGACCACGATATTTTTTTAGGCAAAGACACTTAAAATTATTCTATGAATTATTATTTTTGTTGCTGGTACCATACACAGTGGGGCTCAGGGTCTTTGTGCTTGGGATCTAATCCAGATCGTCTCCTATGTTGACCTGTGTTCTAACAGTTCGTTCCCAGGGACATACTTTCAACAGTGAAAATGTATGTAATGGGAAAAGGCATCAGATCAACAAATGTAAGCTGTAAGCAGCTCAGTGAAACTGTGTATTATGGTTTTAAAAGCATGTCCCAAGTCATTGGCTTCTTAATGGAGAGAATTCATCTATCATCTGATGGAAAGCTGTCCTTAACTCCTTTTATGTGACTTTGCTTAATTTTTGTGTCACACCTGGCAGTGCTCAAGGGCTTCTTCCTGGCTCTGTGCTCAGTAAGCACTCATGGCAGTACTCAGGGAACCATATGTGGTGCTGGGGAATTAACCAGGCTCACCTATATGCAAGGAATGTGCCCTATGCTATTCTCTGGCTCCTAAGAGAGACTTTAACTTATTAAAAAAATTTCATTATACCACTCTGAGACATACAGTTACAAAGCTGTTCTTTATTGGGTCTCAGCACACAGTGTTTCAGCACCCAACCCTCTACCACCCTTCCAATATCCCCAGATTTCCTCCCCCATTCCGCAGCCTACCTCTATGGTAGGCCTCCTCCTCCTCCTCCTCCCCCCTCCTCCTCCTCCTCCTCCTCCTGCTGCTGCTGCTGCTGCCCTCCTCCTCCTCCTCCTCCTCCTTCTCATTTCTTCCCCTTCTTCTCCTCCTCCTCCTTCTCCTCCTTCTTCTCCTCCTCTTTCTCTCCTCCCTTCCTCCTCCTCTTCCTCTTCCTCTTCTTCTTCCTCCTCCTCCTCCTCTTCCCTCTTCCTCTCTCTTCTCTTCCTCCTCCTGCTCTCTCTTCTTTTACACATTGTGGCTTACAATATATACATTTAGGGGTTATCATGTATATCGCTTTGCCTATGTTGAGTGCTCAGGTCTAGTCTGCATTACCATTTCCAACAATTGTTATCACACTGCCCAACCTCTGACCCCCACACACTCGTATTGGATTCCAACCATTGACAACCATTGACAAGTCCTCCAGGTCTGTGTATTGCCTGACCTTGGATATTGGTCTCATACTTCTTCACTTGTATCACCTGTCTTTCCGTTGTTCATCGATTTGCTCAAGCAGGCGCCAGTAACATCTCCATTCATTGGGAATGAGGTGCATTATTATTACGTTTTTGGCATATCGAATACACCACGGGTAGCTTGCCAGGCTCTGCCATGACTCTGGGTTCAACCAAGGGGGCTCAGTCCTTTTCTATGTTAGACCATAAATCATCCAGGGGCCCACAGGGCAGAGCCCTGGGTGTAGACAAGCCTGTCTCCTGTGCCCATGCAGCCGGGCACTGCAGCCACACCTGCAACACCTTGAGTGTTATTTAGTGATAAAATAACAAGGTAAATTAGAAAGCACAGAAAAAAGGGTCAAAGAAATAGTATAGCAGGTAGGGAGCTTGCTTTGCACGCAGCCAACTGAAGTTTGATCGCTGGAAACCTATTTAGTCCCTCAAACCCCCGATGAGTGATCCCTGAGCGTGAAGTCAGGGGGTAAGCCCTGAGCACTGCCAGGTACACTGCCTCCCCCACCCCTGCAAAATAAAAAAGTATATAGAGGAGATATATGAAGGGATCAAAAGTGAAATTAAATAAAACATAGGGCCTGAGCAATAGCATACTATTTCTTAATCGTATGACATACTATTTGTTTTATATCCTGGAAATGAATGCAGTCATTCTATATCTATCCTTTTTCCTGCTGGCTAATTTCACTCAGCATGACTTTGTTTTTTCCAACAGCTGCATAGTATTCCATTGTGTAGATGTTCCATAGTTTCTTTGTCTAGTCATTTGTTCTCAGGCACTCAGATTGTTTCCAGATTCCGGGAACTTTGACATTTTTAACTTAATAAAAAATTTTCTTTTTTGCCATTCTCCGAGGTTCACAGGGATCAAACCTAGGACTCCCACATGCAAAGTAGTCATTCAGCCTTTCAATTTATATACAGAGGGAGGTAAAATGCTTTGGAGCAGGAGACGGTAAAGTGGGAAGAATGTGATGATAAACAGACCTTAAGCAGACACGTAAAAGGAGGTGAGAGAGATTGTTCCTGCAGATACTTGAGAGGGAGTTTACCAGAGGGAGTAGCCAGTGTTAAGGCCTATCTGTATTCAGTGGAAAGGTGAGAAGGTATTTGGACGTGCTCAAAGGTTAGCAGAAAGCCAACATGACAGGGTGCAGTGACAGGGAGGAATTAGAAATAAGATAATAAAGATGGTGTAGGAGTAGCAAGAACATGTAGAACCTTGAGTTATGAGAATTAATATTTCAGCAGAAATTCCATTTTGTTGCTAAAACCCATAGTAATATTAAAAATTGTGTTTCTGCTGTAAAGATTGCATTGGCATTGCAGCTTACATTTCATAAATGATGTACCACATTCTGATTAACATATTTTTATGGTATTTGCTTATTGTTTGTTAAAATAGCCTGGTTTGTTGCTGGTCTCAAGTTGTTTCCCAGTTCACAAAAAAAAAAAGTGACTCAAAAAATGGTTCACTGGAAGGCAAAATGGTGATGAAAGTGGTAATATAAATATTATAGTTCAGAATGTTATTGCTAGAGAATTAAATCTCACTGAAAATAAAACATGTGACTCTGTGTAAGACATGAGAGTCCTGGGGGTGATGAATTCACGACAGTAGTTGGAGTGGAAAGGTACAAACGGCAGTATGACAGTGATCATCGCAAAACTGTTCTTTATTGAACCTCAATCCATTTGCCCCAACCCCGTTTTTTGGGTCTGTTTTGAAACTGTGCAATAGTGGCATGAGGCCATGGATGTTTTGGTGAAATCTTTAAAACAAAGGACAGTAGCTTCTCTGTTATACTATTGAAGTGCTCCAGGACAAGCAGAGTAATGCTTTCCATTCGAAAATCAAGGTAGTAGATTGCTAAAGGCAGATAAGAGATGATAACTTTAGTAGCATCATTAAAGCGCCTTGTAACAAAAATAAGTATGAGTTGTTTTATTGAAGAGACACTTGAAAAATCAGCTGGCAGGTTGAAGACAAACATAATTCTTTGGCAGAAATCAGAAGTTATTCACAGAATTCCTTCTCAAATGACATAGTTGTCTCTTGCCTCATATCAGCGGCGTGGAGGGTGGAAGAGCAGTTACTATCCAGTACATGCTAGGAGACCTTCCACTGCATGGTTGGATGAAACCATCGCTGTCATGCCGTGAATGAATCAGCTTTTGTAATGTGTTCAGGGAGGAGTGCTTGTGATGCTTTGTTCATTTATCATGGAGAATTCTGCCATTAAGGGAGGAGATGTTTGTTTGGGTTAACTGTTCCTTATGAGACTGAAAGTTGCTCAGGGGCAGGAGGGACAGGGAACTGTTTCACATGCAGATAAGAAGGGCTGACTGCGAGGTCGCATCGGGAATCTGAGTCATGGGCTACTCCGTCCACAGGTACAGTGCCTTGGCATCCTGAGGGAGATCCTGAAGTGAAGTGTAGTCCGTGCTACAGTGAGCATAAGACTGCTTTTCCATGCTTGCCTGCGCTCACTGTTTCGGGGTTGCTGCTCATATTTTTGTTTGTGGACTGAGTTATCTGTAGAATAAGAGAAGCATTTCTTCCTGATATTTATTAGAAATTATTTTGGGCTGGAGTGATAACTCAGAGGGTTGGAGTGGCATGTCTTACATGGCTTGATTCCCAGTACTGTCACCTTCTCCCCACCCCCCCCCAAGCTTTACCTGTTTTAACTAGCACTATCAGCCTTCCCTCCCTCCCCCCAAGCTTTACCTGTCTTAGCTAGCACTGTGGCTTGCAAACTTCACCAGGGAGACTTCTCACCCCCCCCCCAACCCCAGAGAAGAATCATTTTCCCTATATCCAATGACTTACTTTAATATACTCTGGGGCTGGGGAGCTAGTCATGGTACAAAGGCACTTGCCTTGCACATGCCATGCCTGGATTTGAGCCCTGACATCCCATAGGGTCCCCTGAACACCACCAGGAGTAAGTCCTTAGTACAGAGCCAGGAGTAACCCTGAATATTGTTGGGTGTGACCCGAAGCCATAGAAAGGTAATAGCATACTCTGCCCGCAGTGAACTTGTAGTGACCAAACTATTTACCACAATTAGGATTATGAATTGTTTTCATAGAGGTATGTGGAGCTATACGTTGATCCTAAAGGATGAAGAAAGCAATACTGTTAGTACAAGACTGTTGACTATCATTTATTCTCACTGGCCTGTTGGAAGAATAAGAGCTGAAAGAAAGGGAAATTGGACTTAAGTCATTTTGATGGGGAAAGGGTATAATATTAAGTATGTACTTGGTATTTGAGAATGTGTAGAGAGCCACAGTGGGAGGAAATCTAGCTTTAGGATTTTGTGTAAAGAAGCTGGGTGACACAGGGTACAGGTAAAAGAGGTGGAGACTAACAAGTGGACATGATTTTTCCAGGCTTTTGCCTTCTGCTTGGTGTCATTGAAGATGAACAGGTGAGGTTTCCAGGCCATGATTGATGTCCTAGTGACCTGAGAACAAATGCATGTTCACTAGAGATCTCAATTCTTTATTCGTAGCATTCCATTTTTTCTTCCTTTTCTTCCTCCTTCCCTCCTTTCCTGTGTTATGAGCGATTTTGAGAACTCATCTCTTTTATTTCCTTGTCTCTAGGTTATCCAGGGCAACAGAGATAAAACCACCAGGAAAGGATTTTCTGTTCTTTGTTCAGCTAATCCACTGGAATATGTAATATCCAGTTATAATATTTGAACCCTAATCTTTCAGTAAAGATCTATTTATATTTTTTGACTTTATTAACGATGTACTCATTGTCTTTTGTCTATTAATTCTTTGATGGTGATGGCATTATTTAGTTCTAGGACAGAAGTTATTCATGCATTATTCATTGAATGTTGGGAATTAAGTGTGTGCTAAGGCATTGTGCTAAGTGTTTGTTATGAAACAGGTTAATACTCAGACTTGGCCTTGTCAGGTAAAACAGAGAAACTAGGAAAAAATGGGCAATAAAGATATGGACAGGGGCCGGAGCGATAGTCCAGCAGGTAGGGCGTTTGCCTTGCACGTGGCTGACCAAGGTTCAATCCCTGGCATCCCATCTGGTCCCCTGAGCACCGCCAGGAGTAATTCCTGAGTGCAGAGCCAGGAATAATCCCTGAGCATTGCCAGGTGTGACCCAAAAAGAAAAAAAAAGAGATATGAACAAATACTATTGTGATTGCAACATTAATAGGACAGACATATTTACATTTGTTAAATTTTTGTGGTTGTTAATGGGCTGATGTTTTATTCACTTTAAAGCTATGTTACCTGAAGATATTTTTGATAAGTATATTTTTGATAAGTAAAATATGAGAGCAATAGGGGTGTAAATGCTTTATGGCAGGGAACTTACATAAACAATACAGTGTGACGGAGAGTTCATAAAGCCTGAATGGTCAGGGAAGAAAAGCAAAATTCATCCTTGCTATTATGAGAGGGATGAGAATAATTTGGATAGAGAAAAGTTGAAAAGATGATTAATAACAAACTCGGCAATAAAAACCCATGAGAATAGCCTTATAGAAGGGACAATATTGGTCAGTAATGGAATTTAACTTAATTCAGGCTTTAAATTTTTTTTAACATATTGAGCAAATCAACGAATAATGGGATATCAAGTGATCAAGTAATTTTTTGCTTTTTTGAGTCACACTCAGCTATGCTCAGGGTTACTCCTGGCTCTGCACTCAGGAATTACTTCCTGTCAGTGCTTGCGGGACCACATGGGATGATGGGGATTGAACCCGTCTCGGCTACTTGCAAGGCAAGTGCCCCACCGTGCTATTGCTCCAACGCCGTATTTTGATCGTAATTTGGAGGACGCATGTCGAGATTAAGAGGGTGCCCTGGCCTTCAACGCTTCTCTGTATTCCCAGCCTCATACATCAATTGGCCATTAGAAATATCCTTCCCTGGGCTGGGACGATAGCATGCTGGGAAGGGTGTTCGCCTTGCACACGCCAATCGTGTTTGATCCCGGCATCCCATATGGCCCACCTATCATGTGCAGAGCCAGGAGTAACCTCTGAGCATTGCTGGTGGGATCAAAAAAAAAAAAACAAACAAACAAACAAAAAAAAGCATATCCTTCCCTCTAGACAAGAGAGATAGGCTTGTCTACACCCCTAGGGCTCTGCCCTGTGGGGCCTGAATGGTTGATGGTCTGACATAGAAAAAGACTGGGATGAACCCAGAGCCACGGCAGAGCCTGGCAAGCTACCCGTGGTGTATTCGATATGCCAAAAACAGTAACAGTAATGGACCCCATTCCCAAGGAATGGAGACGTTACTGGTGCCTGCTTGAGCAAATCGATGAACAAGGGGAAGACATGTGACAAGTGACAACATATAGAGACTGTGGCTTCCAGGGAAGTGCTCAGGGGCTATTTTCATCTCAGTGCTTGGTGGTCACTTCTGGTGATACTTTGTTCTCTGGGTATCTTGCAGTGCTGGTTTTGAACCCCTGGGCTTTCTGTATATAAAACGTACACTTAGATATTTGAGCTACCATCCCTGCCCACTATAAGAACTTTTACATCCATATTCCATTCATTTTCCAATGTCAACAGCAGACAAGGCAAGTGATCCAGGTTAGAATTACATGTTAGAAAATTACTGGAATTTTGCTCTGTCATTGAGGAAAAATTAGAGAGGACCTGGGAGGCAAGCCAGTTCAGTCTTCCTGTGCGGAAATGACTCTGATATTCTTAACAGGTCATCACCAGGTCCTGAGGAATCACTGCACTGTTTCCCCCTCTCAAAATGGCATGGTGAGATTCCTGCAGGTTTGCCCGCCTCTGTCTGTTCCATTGTGCCACTTCAGTGCTTTTACCACAGGTGCCAACTCCCATGCCCACAGACTCCGCTGACTCTTCTAGACACTATTGTTCATTGCTCTTCTATCTCCAGTTTAAAAGTGTTCCTACTGTTTCTCACTGCCACCCCTCTGCCTAGTCTTTGGAAGAATATGATATTCGTTGAAGAATATTTAGTTTTCTTAGTTGCCAGTAAAAATACATTTTTCTGTGGGGCCACTCCTGAACTGTTCGGGGATCAGATATGGTTCTGGGAATTGAGTCCACACATTGTAAGTAGTTGCATATAATGCAAGAAATCCCACCTGCTGTATGGCCTGCCCCCCTTAGTATTCTTTTTTCTTTTAACAAATTTTGAGAATGAAAATTAGGTGAAGCTATCAAAATTCTTTCAGAAGATTTCTTATTGATTAGATGTATTGTTGAAAACTAAGTTCCTCAAGGGACAGGCGTATCCCTAGCATCTTTTATAATCAGGTCAGTGAAAGTTTGCTGACATGTAGCCAAAATATAATTTTCTCTATCTTTGTAAGACAGGAACCTCAGAGGCCAGTCCCTGTATCACTCAGCCTGGTTGTGCAGGCTTGGTGTTTCTGTGCTGAGACCAGTTATGTGGGGCTCTCAGGCCAGAAAGCCCTTTGGTACAAGGGATTGAACTTGAGATTTAGTGCCTGCAAGCCACATCCACCATTGTTTTGGGCTATCTTCCCCACTCCAGAATCCACCATTAAAAAGTAATTAACTTAGTAGGTTTTAGTATGTCTAACAAGGATGTGTAGCCATCGCCAGAATCTTTCATCACCTCATCCATTAGCAGTCAACTATGCCTCGTGCTTAGTCCCCAACCTCTGGGAATCATTGTTTTCCTTTCGTCTCTATGAATTTGCCTATTTTAGATATTTTTTACATGTGGCACTATTTATATAGTCTTTTGTGGCTATTGTTTTTCACCAACAGTGTGTTCAAGTTCATTCATGTTTGTTGCAGCACGCATCAGTCTTCACTCTTTCTGGGTGGGGATACTCGTAAAAAGTGCTCAGGAGGCTTGGGGCCCCTCCTCGTGGTTCTCAGTCAACTGGGCCAGGAAGTCAATATGAGGGTTCAAGGTTGTTTTGCTGCTTGGACTCTGTGGTGCTGGGGACTACCTAGGCTTCCCTAATGATGCTCAGAGGTCTCCAGAGCTGCACCTGATGATGCTCACAGGACCATGTAGTGCTGGGAATCAAACTGGGGCAGCCCTATGCAAGGCATGCAAATACTCCTTTTGCTATCTCTCCCAGTATTCTCTCGCAATAGCCAAATAGAGTTGTTTTTAAACACATGCCTGTTTTTTTTATCAATTCATTAGCTCATAGACGTTTGAGATGTTCTTTTATTTCCTGACTATTATGAGTTATTCTGCCGTGACCATTTGTATAAAAGTTTTATCTGGATATTATCTTTTCTTTTTAGGCATTCGCTTAGGAGAGAAATTTCTGGGTCATATGGTGTCTGTAATACTGATTGTCTGCCAAAATGTTTTCCAAAGTGATGTACCATTCTCATAAGCAATGTCTGAAGGTTCCAAATTTTTCCATAACCTTGCCAACAATTGTTTTTCTTTTTGATTTTAGTGGAAGCAAGGTAGTATTTCATTATAGTTTTGATTTGCTTTTCCCTGATGACTGATGATGTTGGAGCATCTTTTCTGCTGCTCTTTGTTTATCTGTATATATTCTGTGGTCATCTGCCCATTTGAAGTCTTTTGCCAATTTTTAAGAAGGGTATTTTCCTTTTTTAAAGAAGGTGTATTTTTTGCATGAATTGTCTTTGAATTTTGACCCCTGGGCCTTTATGAATATAAGACTTGTAAATATTCTTTTCCCTATTCTGTGGATTTTTTTTCATACTCTAAAATGCAGCATGCAAACTTTAACAAAAGTAGCTGGTAGAGTCAAACAGGAACTTTCATTAATAGAAAAACTGGCTAGAAGAAATTTTGCCCTGAATGTCTTGCAGTAATCTACCTGCAGCTGCTCTGAGCCGTGCTCTGCTGCAGTGTATGGCTCCTGCTCCTGTGTGGTGAGTAGTTGGTACCTCCGCCACACACTTGCTGCCTACTTCCTCATAGCCAAATGCAATATAGACGCACATAAAACATAGAAGACGCTTAATTGGTACCTCAAGATGTCCTTCATTTCTGTCGATCTTTTGAAAGAGGTCCTCTAAAGAGAAGCCAGGTAGTGAACACAGCCTCAGTGCTGTTGGACTCTGTCAGCTCCTCTTCATCCATCAGATCAGTTTGGGGGTACTTGTTTGAAAAGTTGTTTGGCTTCTCAGAGTGGAAAGGTGGGGAGAGCTGGTTGAGAAGGGACCAGCTAGGCAGTGGTGGAGGGAAGCGGACACCAGTGTGGCTTTGGAACAATAGAGGCTTGAAGTCCTGTTGTTGACAGTACTGAGACTCATGATGACTACAATATAACTTAGGCTTTTTTTAAAAATCAATCAATCAATTCATTAATTAATATTTGCTTTTTGGGTCACACCGGAGATACTCAGGGGTTACTCCTGGCTCTGTACTCAGGTATTACTCCTGGCGGTGCTCAAGGGACCACATGGGATGCCGGGATCGAACCCAGGTCTGCCTCATGCATGGCAAATGCCCTACCCGCTGTGCTATGGGTCCCAAGTTTTTGCTTTTTAAAAAAGAGGAAAGTTCTCTGGGTAATAGGGCATGCTGGACTCAGAAGGGTCATGTAGTATTGACTTGAGTAGCTGCCATGCTTGCAGGTCACTCTAGGGTGGTGCGGGAGGCAGGGCAGGAGCCGAGGGGCAGCTCTCCCCTGTCAGAGCAGCACTGCGGCTTAATTCTCTTCATGTATTTTGCCTTGCTTCCTGTTAGAGACACATGTTGATCATTACTAGGTATCCCTCTTCTGGGGAGCTGGTGTATCCTAAAAAGTGCTCAAGGGATCTTGGGGGCACTCTTGGCAATTCCTGGCCATTCGGACCAGCTTAAGAATGTAGTAGCCTTGTGGTGCTTGGGGAACTCTGGGTCATCCCTGGTGAAGTATGGCACTGCCTGGTGGTGCTTTGGTAGGCCATGTGGTGCTGGGATCTACCACATGCTAGGGATGCACTCTAACCACTGTGCTGTCTCTTGGCAACTTCATTTCAAATTTGCCTCTTTATCATTACAACATTTTCTTTTTTCATTCTAGTAACAAGTTCTGGCTTAAAATCTATTATGCTTAATGCAGCTGCTTGGAGAAAATGAAGTCATGAAATTTGCCTATAAATGGATGGACATGGAGAGTATCATGCTTAGTGAGATGAGTCAGAAGAAGAAAATAGATATAGAATGACTGCATTCATGTGTGGGATATAAAAAAATAGTATGAGACTATCCAAGTCCAGGTAAAACAGGGTCCAGGAGGACTTACCAATGGTTGGACTCTACCACAAATGTGTGTGTGGGGTAAGAGGGTAGGTAAGATAGGTAAAGGACAAGTTTGACAAAAAAAAATAGTAATGCTAGACTAAAACTGAGAGTTGAAAGTAGGTAAAGGAATATACATGTTGGTATTGCAAATCACCATGCACAAAAGGGAAGAGAGAGAGAGTAAGAGAGAGAGAGAGAGAGAAGAGAGGAAAGTGTCTGCCATAGAGGCAGGTTGGCAGGGGGTGGGAAGGAAAAGGGGCACATTGGTGTGGGAAATGTGCACTGGTGGAGGGCTGGGTGTTGGAACACTGTATGACTGAAACCCAGCCATGAACAGTTTTTTTTCTTTCTGGGACATACCCAGCAATGCCAGGATTACTCCTAGCTCTGCATCCCTGAGTGCTTGGGGGGCCAAATGGGATGGCAGGGATTGAACTCAGGTTGGCCATGTGCAAGGCAATTGCCCTACTATCACTCCAGCCCCTCATGATCAGCTTTGTTATGGTCTATTAAATAGAACAATCTATTGTATCTAATATTAATTAGAATTACCACTCAGGTTCTTTTCCTGGTCACTATTTCCATGGTACAGCCTTGTCCCCCTTTTTACTGTCATCCAGATTAAGTCTCTGAATTGTCTTTTAACAGAGGATACTTGTCTCATTTTTTTAAAATGTATTCTGTCAATCCCTACATTTTGATGAGATTATTTAACTGGAGTGTCAGGCAGGGGTACTTAATTTGTTTACATTTAACAGAATTATTGATAACTGTCCAGGACGCTGCCGGGGTCCCCAACAGTGCCAGGAAGCGAGTTCCCTTCTACCTCTGAAGCCGGCGGGAATGGATGAAGACTCAGGAATCCGATGCAGTTTTAAAAGGCTTTACTTATCACAGGTTCAGGCATACAAATCCACAATAGGAAAAACCCTGTGTTTAGGATTCCTGGCTAGGACCCCAGCCACGTGTAGGCCAAAATGGTGGCCACCACGTGTAAAGGCCCTGTAAGAGAGGAGACAAAGACAAGACTCCCAAGAAGGGTGTGAGCTCACAAAGAGAGAGCCCCAAAAAAAGAGGGCGAGAGAGGAAGCAGGCTAGTTTTATACCCCTGCAACTCAGACCTCCCTCCCACTGTTATGGAAAGCAGGGAGGGTCAAACGCCCTCAGGTAATTTCTCCCAGCACCTCACCTAGGCCCTTTTATATGCTAATGTCTTGAGCCAAGATCTGCCTGGAAAAGCCTTTATAGGGTAGAGAAGGGGGTTTTTGAGATGGCATGTCTCTGTACCAAAGTCTAATACTAGTGCCAGTTAAATATTTCTCCAAGCCTTCACAAGTCTCGTCTACTTCATGGTAGTTTTGTATTTTAGTTGCCTTTGATTTATCAGGGAGCCATGCTTGCTTGCTTGGAGGCAAACAGCATTTCTCTCTGGTCTAATTATTTAGGGATCCAATGTGGCCAGGCAAATATGCTGGTAAGATCTAGCTAGTCCCACGATGATTGTGGTAGCATGAGAGAATATTTATACCAGCTGGTACAGAATGCATGGTCAGATAAACTGCCACATTTAGACTACCCCCTTATCTAAGAAGTGATTTGCAGGAGGCAATCCAGGGCAGATGCAGAGGCTCTTAGAGGAGTCCTGCAACAGATAACATGTTAGTATATATGTCTGCTTCTTTTCCAACTGGTTTTCTGAGTACCACAGCTCATTCTTTCCCTTTGTACCTCAGCCATTCCTGTCTCATGCATTCATTTTATATTATGCTCTTTTAATCCCCTGGTGTTTATTATAAATGAAACATATATTTGCATTATATAATATAATAATGTATTATTATATTATCTTTTACATTTAAATGGCTAGTTTTTCAAAAACTTATACTCTATATTTCTTTGTGTAGATTTGTTATTCTTTGGTGTTTTTTCATTTCAACCTTAAGGATTACTTATAGTTCATGTTTTTAATTTAAATTAAAAATATCTTTTGGTCTTCGGGTCCCACCTGATGGTGTGTGCAGGGGCTCCTCCTGGCATGTTGCTCAAGGGTTGCTCCTGGCAGTGCTTGGGGACCATGTGCTTGGGACTAAGCCTACCCACCCAAGCAAAGCATACAAACTAGCCTTTTTTATGATCTCTGGCCCTGCTTTCTGACAATTTTTTTGTAGGACAGATTTCGTAGTGACACATTGTCTTAGGCATTTCTTAAGTGAAAATATCTTAATTTCTTTTTCCTTTTTCATTTCTATGGAGGGTGGGGAGGGTTGCTCAGTCCTGGCAGTGGCCAGGGCTTACTCCTGGCTCTGTGCTCTGGGTTTACTCTGTGCAATACTTAGGGGACAATGCTGGATGCCAGGGTTCAAGTGAGAACCCTGCAAAGCAAGTGCCTAAACTTCTGTGCTGTCTCTCTGGCTCCTCTTTTTTCTGAAAGATAATTTTGACAGTTTTTGTATCTTCATTGTTTTCTGTGTTAGTGCTTTGAATGTGTTATAAGACTTCGTAATGGTTGCTGAAAAGTCCTTAATGGAGAATATATGAGGAGACATTTCTTGCTGCATTCAACTTTTTCTCTTTTTGACTATGTTAAATGTTTGAATTTTTTTTTTATTTTATCCTATTTTGGGTGTTTTGAGCTTAGTATTTTTTGCCAATTTTAGGGCACTCTAGGCATTATGACTTTAAATAAATTTTTTCTATTCATCCCCTCTTAGATTCCTGGAGTGTAAGTATTGATGCAGTTGTTGGTGTTGTGAGGATCTGTTAATTTTTCTTCGCTATTATCTGTTTGTATGACTGGTTAATCTCAATTGATATATTAAGCTCACTGATTCTCTTACTTAAACTTGCCATTGAAACATTCCACTGAATTTTCTAATGAAAGTATAGTTTTTCTCATCTTCAGAATTTTATCATGCTCTTAAAATGACTTTTATTTTAAAATTATTTATTTATTTATTTATTTATTTATTTATTTATTTATTTCTTTTTTTTTTTTTTGGGTCACACCCAGCAATGCTCAGGGGTTTCCCCTGGCTCTGTGCTCAAGAATTACTCCTGGCGGTGCTTGGGGACCATATGGGATGCCGGGGGATCGAACCGGGCCGGCATGGGCTGGCCAAGTGCAAGGCAAACGCCCTACCCGCTGGGCTATCCCTCCGGCCCTAAAATTATTTATTGTTCTTATTATTTTATATTTAATTATCAGATTACACCCCCACACACACACCCTTTGGGTCATATCTGGCAATGCTCAGGGTTTCTTCCTAGCTCTGCACTCAGGAATTTCTCTTGGCGGTCCTAGGGGGTCCATATGGAATGTTGGAGATTGAACCCAGGTCAGCCTCATGCAAGGCAAATGCTCTACCCATTGTACTATCGCTCTGGCCCCTACTAGGCTCTTTTTCAAAGACAATTTTATTGTTTGTGTTTTTGAGTCATAACCAGGTCTGCTGAGGGCTAACTCCTGTGGGCTAGGGGGACCCTAGTGATGAATGGAATTGAATGTGAGTTGTCCAGGTGCCAGGCAAGCGCCTTACCCACTGTGTTAAGGCTCCAGCCCCCTTTTAAGAACAATTTAAATATTTGTGTTGATATTGTTTTTTTATAATATATTGTTTTAATATTCTTTAATTCTGTGGACATGATTTTCTTAGTTATTTTGACATATTTATATGATTTGTCTTACTTGCCTCCAGTTTGGACCTTTCATGGACCTTTTTTGTCAAACTATTTCCTGTTGCCCATACTCCTCTCTCTTATTCTCCCTGTGTTTCTCTTGTGTGGATATTTTAAGTAATAAAATTCTATAAATTCGATTTTCCTCTATTTCCAGGTTTTATGTTTTTGCCTTTTGTTTTTATTTGCTTGTTTTCTGAATAAATCTTTAAGTCTGCATTCTTTGTTGCATATAGTTCTGAAGCCTTGAACATAACTTGGTGTTCAGCTAATTATTTGACAGGTTTCCTTAATGCCTGAGATAGTAAATTCTCAGCCTTTGCTGTGAGGCTCTGTGTACGTGTTGGGGCTCACTTTCCTCATTCTTCTAGGCAGTTAACAATTCTTCTGTGCACTCCTAGCACAAAGCCTCGCGTTCAGAAAGAAGAGAGAGAATTGCGTTTTCCCACGTGTTTCTTTTTTTCCCTTCTTACTTTCTGTTTACTTGTCTTTTTTGTCTCCTTCAGATCTGGAGGCTTAGGTTTATTACTATTTTTTCTTCTTAATTGTCTCTTTTTTAATGAAACAGTGTGCTAATAATTGTCGAAAGTGCTAATACCAACCTAGAGCTGATCATGACAACCTCTTAATGTATGTATTGTAATCTACAATAAGTGTTTCCTGCTATCAAACTTGAGGCTTCACGTGCCTGGCATGTGTTCCAGCTCTTTGAGTTATCAACTTGTTCCTGTGATTTTCTTTTTATTGTTTACTTTAAAAATTGAAAATAAAGACAGGCCAGAGGGATACGAACCTGAGTAAGGGGCTTGCCTTTCATGTGGTCGACCAGCATTCAATCCCGGCATCCCATTTTTTGGATAAATAGCCAAACCTCCTTCCATCTCATCATCTAAATTTTATCCATAAGTGAATAGTTTATTGGAAATTTATTTAAGAATAGAAATTTAATAAGTCTATTCATTCATGTAGTTATTGTTGGTGAGCCACTGAGTTCCCCAACAGTACCTGGAGAGAAGTCTCTCCTACCTCTGAGGCCGCCAGGGAACCAATGAAAACTCATGAGTCCAGAGAAGTTCCAAAAAGGCTTTTGATAGTACAAAGCTCTACCACCGCAATCCAGTATAATGGAAGACTTTAGCTCTGGTCAGAACTTAGACCATATACAAGGGCCTAAGTCTCCCACCAAAGAGGGTCCCACCAGAGAGAGTCCTACCAAAGAGGGTCCTACCAGAAAGGAGTCCCACCAAAGAGAGGATCTCACCTGGAGAGAGCCCTACCAAATAAGGGGAGAGTACCTCAAGTCAGTCCCCTTATACATACCAAAGTAATCCTAACTTCAGGGAGGGTCTTGTCAACAAAGAACCCTACATAGCTTCAAGATAGTAGAAGAGTGTAGAAGGGTGGTGCCACACCCTATTATAGGTATAGACAAAGGATTACGCCAAGGAACTAATCCCTTCTTTACATAAGATTATCTCTTATGTAAAACACTGGGGAGAGAGGGGCTGGCATAAAATAATATATCTTAATTTCATGGTTCATCAATAAATGCTCGAGTTTTGAGGTGACTACAAGAGAATCCCACCCACACGGCAGAGCCTGGCAAGCTACCCCTGTCGTATTTGACATGCCAAATACCAGTAACAATTATAGACCTCATTCCCATGACTTGATGGAATGGTTTGAGACTCTTTCTGTTCCTGGAGCGGGCAGATACCCTTGGGCTATCTTTCATGTGACAGGACATATTGAGTTGTTACTGGTGTCCCGCTCGAGCAAATCAATGATCTATGGGAAGACAGTGATACAGTGAATTTCATGGGCTTCATGTAATCTAGATGGTACCCACAAGGTCCTTATTTATTATCTGCACCAGGGTAATTCTGAGTATCTTGTTCTCTGTATACTGAAAGGGTCACACTCGCCTGAGTGAGGGCAAAATAGTATGATTCTTCCTATAATCTTAAATGTTAGTCTCAACGTAGCCAGGTTGGTAGTCTTCTGGTAAATTCTAACTGTCCCATGCTGGGTGCAGTGGCTATAAAGAGGAGCTGTGCCCAATCTAGAAAACATAGAAGTCTTTGTTGATGTATAACAAGTCGGAAGTTACTCATTCAGAGTTAAGGTGATTTCTGTAACTGCCACACCCTCCATCAGTGTTTACATAGAAGAGAGATCTCATTAATATGAACCCTGGCTTAAGAACATGTAAATAGATTAATCTGTGAGTGGATAAAACAGTAAAGCTCCCAAGCTAGTTGGGCCTGTCATCCTAAAGTTATGACTGACCATTTGTTCTTTATACATCCAGGAAGCAATCTCAGTTATCGGAACTACATAGGGAAGTAATTTATGTCTGTGAAGCCAAATTGCTGAGGATTCTGGGATACTGATCCTAAAAAGTGTTTTCTATAAAGGGACAGTTGCTACCAGAATGTACCTGATTATTGCCAAAGGTGCTAGGAATGCAAGGTTTTTTATAGAAAAAAAATCATTTAAATTTTATGTGAAATATATCTTAAAAATTGGCAAAAAATATAGGTAGAATACTGTGTTTCCCAACAAAATAAGTTTGTAAATTCTCTCTCTTATAGTGTGTTTTGATCTCTTTTGTGTTCTTACTGATAATAATATAGGCTTATATTGAACTTTTTCAGGTGCTTTCAAATATGTTATCTCCTGTGATCACCACAAACACAAATTATAGAATTGTTATTCTTATTTGGCAGTTGAAGAAATTGAGTTTCAAAGAAGTTTTCTAGTTTTCTTAAGTTCATGTAGTTGGTAAGAGACTGGGTGTTTGTTCAAAATTTCTCCTGCAGCCTGAGGAACTTTTAACAATGGTTGTGAAGCTGGGACATTAGGTACAAAAGGGATTTTCCCTGGTATCTAGGGTCTCAACATTTTTGTAATGTAGATTTCAATTTTATCAGAAAAATCAGTAATATCACAAAACCTTCTAAGGGAAAAACATACAAATAGACTAAAGTGATTAAAAAAATAAAAAAAAAGTATGTAGAAGCAGTAGTCAGAAGATATTTATTTCCTGGTATTTATCAAGGAAAAGTTGACATTTGAGACAGTTTTTATTTTTGAATTTTTTCTTATTTGTTGCCTTGTACTTTTTTAGCTCTTTGTTTTCTTTGACTCATTTCTATTCATACTCCAGTCCCCGTTTTGCAGTAGGTGGGTGAAGCTAAGTACTGTGAAATTTTAAGTTGGCAGCACTGTTTGAGATGCCTTTAAGATCTAAAGATTCATGTAATGGCAATGAAAAGAATAACTACCATACCATAGGATTTAGTAGATGCATATTTGAGAATTATAATGGCTTCTCACCAGACACATAACTTGATCATAATTGAAGCTCTAACACATCTTTAGCTCATTTGGAAATTAACAGGAGAGAAAAAAAGCAAAATGTGAATTTTGTTTTCCAAGTTAAAAACTAAATATGTCAGAAGGAAATATGATATGCCAATATTTCGTTGTTTCACTTCTGTTTTAATATTTTTAGGGGCCTTCCCAGTGATATTTTGAGTAGCTGGGGTACACTTCCAGAAATACTCTGCCAGATTGTCTGGATTGTTCCATGCTTGGACCCAGTGTTGCCGGAGGTCACCAAGGCCACCTCAGCAGTGCTCAGAGTCCCCAGGGCTAGACCCAGAGGTTCTCTGGAGTGTTTAGTGCTGTTGGGATCTAACGTGGAGCCTTTGCCTGATAGGTACCTGCTTCAGTCTGTTAAGCTAGATCTCTGGACCTATTTACTTTGAGAAATATATAAAGCACTAAGATAAAACAAAAATTTCCTGAATAATTGAGCTATGTAAGATTAACATTTCTTCTTCAGGCTTTAAGATAGAAAATATCTTCCTCAGTTTTGAGAATGTGAAAAGACCTTATTTAGTGCTTTCTGTTTGATTCTTATAGGGAAGGATTTAGTTAATCTAGGAATAGACGTATTGAGACACATTACCACTAATATTTCTATTTCGTCAGGACAGAAAGTGTCTGAGCTTTTTAAGTGAACGTACTTAGTGCCAAGATTTCTTTATGTGTCAATAATGCATGTGAAAACTTGATCATTCAATTTTGCCAAACTCCTGAGCATGCGGAACTGTCCTACTCCTGGACTTTATCTGACCTGGAACCTAATTTCCTTAGCTTTCATATGCATGCTCTCCACTCTGTTGGGTTGTTTTGGGTGATACTTGCCAGCTCTTTTACTGTCATGACAGAGGCTTATCCAGTCAGGACCTTTTCCCATTCATCAAGTCTTTGTTTCCTTGTCACCTAGAGTCTTCTAAACAGGTTCCTCATATTTATATTCATATATTCTTTGGGAAGTTTCTATAATTTATAACCAAATTGTGGTTATTTGGGTATGAGCTGAACTGGTGTTTCAGGAAGTAGATACTTTGAAAATAATGAGTCTAGAACCATCTTTCTCTATTACTTTTGTTTTATTTTAAAGGGAACTCTGCCCATTCCTTTTATGTTGTTTCTCTGTTGTCTTACGTTGTTTTCTTGCTGTTGTCACCTGCAAGTTAGAAGCTGCCCAGATCCAGACTATCTTTTTAAATAGCAGAGAAGCACTGACATGGTTTTTACATTTATTCTCTCATGGTCCTTTGGCGGGAAGTTAGTCTAAGCTGATGCCGAGAATGAATTGGTAGCTGGCTGATGAATAATTTTGCTGGATGGCCATATGCCCAGTAAAAATTCTTGATGAGGAAAGGAGTGATCAGATTTTAAACAGTGCTCTTTAATCTGCCACAGTTACTTCACTGGATCTTTGCTTTCTCATCTCTAAAATATTGATGATGCGGGGGGGGGGGGTAGCTCAGAGGACTGGAATACATACCTTTCATGGTGAGTGAATTCAGCTCTTAGCATGGCCCGTCATGGCCCTGGGGCACCAGAGCACCCCTCTGAGAACCATCAGCTGTGGCCTTGGTGCCCGCCAGCAGCAATGGGCCCCTCAGTATTGCATTGCTGGGCCCCAGCTCTGAGCCCTCAGGTGTACACATTGGCCAAGTGTCTCTGGGAGTGGCCTCCAGGCTGCTGAGCACTGAGCACCGCTAGGGAGTGAGGCCTCTCCCGCCAGTGTTGTTGATAATAGCATCTTCCTCAGAGGGTTGTCTTGAGGCTCGGTAACACATATGCATTAGTTATTTTTCTGGCCTATGACATGTGGTCCGTAAATGTTAATTTTTAATTATTTTTAAAACATTTTTTATTATACCACTGTGGGATATACAGTTACAAAGATGTTCATGTTTGGGATTCAGTCATACAGTGTTCCAGCACCCATCCCTCCACCAGTGCCCATCTCCCACCACCAATGTCCCCGATTCCCTCCTCACATTCCACATCTATGGCAGGCACTTTGCCTCCTCTCTCTCTCTCTCTCTCTCTCTCTCACACACACACACACACACACACACACACACACACACTCACTCACTCTCTTCCTTCTCTTAAACATTGTGACTTGAAAAACATACATTTAGAGGTTATCATGTATATCCCTTTGCCTACATTCAATGCTCAGTTCTAGGCTGGTATAATTTCCAACAATTATTACTACACTGTTCCTTTCTCTGTCTTACCTAACCTTTAACTCCCACACACTTGCAGTAGATTCCACCCACTGACAAGACCTACTGATCCATGTTTTGCCTGGCCTTGGATATTAATATCATATTATTAACTATTTTTTTAATGCCTAGAGAAATCTTTAGGACTTTAGGAAAATTGCGTTATTTAAAGCAGTGAAAAGCACTTAACAATACATGGAGAGTAGAGATAATTCAGAAACATAAAATGTGGTTTATTTCAGTTTTAAAAATATTGCTGATGCAACATTTTACACTATTTTTAGAATGATTTTAATATGTATAAAACATAAATGGGTTTTGAGGTAAGTAGTCCATTAGAGTAATTTAATTTCAGTTGCAGACATTTTGGATTTTCTTTTTTAAAATGGGTCATAGCTAGAAGCAATTCATTTATTTGGCCAGATATTATTAGTATATGGATTTTCTGCAGTAGATAGTATTCTCAAATTTCTCTTTAGGCTTAAAAGTGGTTTTCCTATTATTGAATAGAGGAATAAACCCCAAAATCTCTTCTTTAAAGTAACCCAGAATTTCTTTATTATTGATGTTTTTAAATGTAAAAGTGGAGAAAACATACTAATATTTTCAACTTCTTGATTTTGACAGAAGGGAAAGTCGTCTCTATATTTCCTGGTTTAATGGAACTGTGGCTACTTTTAGGTTATTTTCCATTGGTCATATTATTTGCCATTAATTGCCAGAAGGAAACATTAAAGTCTTACAAATTGTTATCTTTAATCTTTCATAGACAGTTACTCCTTTTGTATAAAGAATGGTAATTTTATTTTGGAATTTGGTTTATTTATTAATTTTATCCTCTCAGTTGCTAAAAATTATTCATTAGTGCTTTTGAAACCAATTCTTGGTGGAAAGTCAGTTAAAAATAAAAAAATAAAATATGACTAGCAAGTAACTAGTAATTATTTTTGTGAAATAATGTACTAATTTTGTGAAAGCAGAGTTTTTTTCCTTTGGAAATGCATCTTAAAGAAGAGAAAGTTGAAGTTTAAACCAAGTACCAACCTTGATTCTCTGATGAATCAGATATAAAAAATAAAATTGAAGAATATAATATTTGATTTTTAAATTTTTTAATAACATGTTAATATCTGTCCATTGGTTGTTGCATGCAAATTATTTTTTGGGTCGCTCTTGCTTGGCGACATGCCAGAGAGAATCCTTGCACCATCTGCTTTGTCATCATTGATTTCAGATTCCATTGCCTCAGTTTAGCTTGTCCTCACAGCTTTAATCTGCAGCTCTCTTACATTTCGACTTGATTGTTGACTCTCCATGAGTTTTAACTTTTGGGGGTGAACTTAGGATGATCTTAGAATGAACTTAAGTGTAGTAAGACAGAGATAGGGCCCTTCCTGTTATTCACTTAGGTTGGACATTTTTGTTCATCGGTGGTGGCAACTATTGGTCTAAAGTTGCTTTGAATTTTACCAAAGTTTTTTTTTCTTAGTCTCTGAAAATACAGTTCATAAACTGCTTCCCACCCTCCATCCCTTCCACTGCCAAAGGAGGGGAAGAAACAGAAATTTGCTTACAACTGAAAACATTTAAAAAAAAAATAGGGACCTTTCCATCTGGAGGCGAGGTCACTTTATCACTATCTATCAGCTGTTAGCATTTTGTCCCTGCTTTCTTAACCTGTAAAGATATCTTTTCTAAGCTTTTATCTATTTATTTTTGCTGTGTGGGGCCTGTGCGTTGTTTAGGCCACACCTAGTGCTACAAAGGGCTTCCTCCTGGCATTGGATTTGGGAATCACTCCTTGGGGAGATGCTGAGCCTGTGATAGCTGCTTGCAAATCAAGCTCCTTCTGGCCCTTTGTTCTCAGCTCTCTCTGGCCCTTTTACTCAGCTTGAAAAAATAAACTACAGACATCATTACCTGTAATCCCAAGATACTGCCGTGCTTTCTATGACTCAAAACAGTCTCAGTATTATTGTTACTATCATTATTGTGAACCTAAGAAAATAGACCATAATTTAGTCATATGTTTTCATTTAACACTATGTCAAATTTATCCTACAACTTAGAAACAAATTTTTACAATATCTTTGTTTCTTTTCCCCTCTCTTCTTGTTGTTTTTGCCATTTGATAAGGGTCCACACACATTTGGTTGTGGTAGTGTGGTTATGAAGGTTCGAACAGTTAAGTAACATAGAGAAAGACCCAGACAGAATGTAGTGAAGTTTCATGTATTGCATTTGATTGTCATGTCTTCGCTGGATGGTTTTGAAGAGATTAGATCAACTGTAGAATGGGATAGCTAGGGCAATAACACTTTCTACTGCACACTCAGAAGCAGGCGAGATCTGATTATCCTGCTGGGGGCCAGTGAGGAGGGAAGAGCAACTCTAACTTTCCCATGGATAATTACATCTGCCTCCCCCACCATTAGTTGGTAAACTGTGGGGTGGTGCTTTTGAACATGTGGGTCTCCTTTCCCTTCATAATTGTTTCCCAAGTATTTTTAGCATTCATAGGAAATTCTTGACTGAATTAATTACATTGGAGAATGTGAAGAGATTGTTTTCTAATTCTGCCATTCCTTTTTCATCTAATAGCTGACATTTTGTGAGAAGTATTTCCTCCCTTCTACCTCCATCATTAATATGAATTCATGGATTTAAAATGAAATGTGTTATAGTTGAATTAGTATACTTTTGGTGGTATGAATTGTCCTACTTCTGGGACTGGAGTGAGAGTACAGAGGTAGGGTACTTGCTTTCTGTGCAGCTGACTTAGTATCAACCTCTGCACCACATGTGGGCCCTGAGCACAGAGCCAGGAATAGACCCTGAGCACCCTGAGTGAGGCTCCTCAATCCAATCAAACACAGATGCATTACTCCCATTATTTTCCTAAATCTGGTACCTCTTCAGAACATCTTTGGTGTTCTTTACATAAGACTGTTATTTTTGAATTCTTCTCTTATTTGAGCAGTACATATTTTCATCTATATGGAATAAAGTTTTGGCATTTATTTTGTAATAAAGCAAATAAAAGCATCTTAGACATCACTGTATCACTGTATCAGTGTCTTCCCATTCATCATTGATTTGCTCAAGCGGGCACCAGTAACATCTCCATATGTCCTGTCTCATGCTAGTAGAGCCCAAGGGCATCTGCTTGCTCCAGGAACATAAAGAGCCTCAAACTATTCCATGTTTGGTCATGGGAATGAGATCTATAACTGTTACTGGTATTTGGCATATCAAATACAACACGGGTAGCTTGCCAGGCTCTGCTGTGCGGGTAGCATACTCTTGTAGTCACCGCTGATCTCCCGAGCACTGCCCATATCCATTAATGGAATATAAATATATACCAGTGTTCTACTGAGTGTGGGAAATGGCAATGCCAGACTAGAACTCAGCATTGAATACACATGATAAAACCTCAATGTCTGTAGGGCAAGCACATGTGGGGGAGGGGGAGGAAAAGTGCCTGATAGAGAGGTGGAAGGGAACGTGGGGACATTGGTTGTATCACCAATTGTTTCACAAAAGGTTATCTGTTATAATAGTTTAGGAATGTGTTTCTGTAATTTTGATTTTATTTTGTGGTTTTTTTTTACCTTACTTGGCTGGAGAAGGGGTCACCCCTGGCTCTGCACTTAGGGATGATTTCTAGTGGACTTGGGGACCATATGTGGTACTGGGGACAGAATCCAGGTAGGCCAAGTACAAGGCAAGTGCTTGCACTCTGTACTATTGCTTTGGCCCAGTAACCTTGATTTCTTGAAGAGTATAAACATTTCAAGAGGCCAGTTTTTGGTATGTTTCTCAAAGCTGTTTTTTTCTGTCTCATGATAAAGGATACAGCTTTTATGAGTGGTACATCCTGGGTCCCTGCGTGGTCCCAGAGACACAGAATGAATGGATGTTGAAGATGCTAAAAAGACTATGGGTCAGGCCTCTTCCCGTGCATCCCTTTCTAGCTCTCCCTGGCCCATGCACTTTGGGAACACAGTATTTATTGCTGCTTCTTTTCCAGTCTTCCCCAGGCACCCAGCCCCCACTCCCTGACAGTTTCAGTTAGAGAAACCCATTTGCTCATCTATCATCCCTTTACATTATTTTTCTATTCCCATCATCTATAAATATTATCTACTGAAATTACCATTCAGAACATTTTTAGTGAATAACTCATACCAGAAAATGTGATTAAAATTTAAATAGTAAACAGCCTTATCAATGACAGTGATTGTGAATTACAGCAGAAATGAAGCCTTCTTTTGTAAAGTTCCGATAGAAGTGACTTTACTCCTTTAAGCACATTTCAGTTTTGGTATGTGTCATTCTTGTAGGGTTGTGGTTTGGTTGCATATTGGTGGGCTTGGAAGAGAGGATTCTGTGAAGGAATCTAGTTTTTTATTTCATCAGTCATTTAGTTTTGAATCTTCTATTTAGCCACTTGTGAATCTTCTTGGTACAGTATTATTTAGGCTACATTTCTCTGTTTTTACCCATGGACTTATGTTTCTTTTGAAAAACACTTATTTTTTTCTGATGTTTTTTAAGAAATTCAGGTGCCTTGCTGAAATAGAGAATATGTGTTTAAAGCATTGCCATGATTCACCATTTTTATAAGTCTGTCAAGAAGGAAAGGAAGTGTTTGGCATTACTTACTCTTAGTGAAACCATGCTGTGCTCTAGAAAATGTCTCTTTTATTGCCTCTTAATGGTCGCAGACTACTTGTTCAGTAATCCATCTCAGTCATTTGCAGGCCTTGAAATCAAACTGCGTCTTCGAGGTGCTACATCTCTATTCTCTGTCAATCCTTTTTTAAAAATGTCTGGATGCTGGCTGTGATGCGGAGTAAAACAGTATAAGAAATCACTGTGTGAGCCTCTTTCATGGAAAATTATTTTTGTGGACCCTGCAAGACAATGTGGACTCAGTTTGGAGGAAAAAAAAACTGATTTAAGAAACCTGTTTTCTAGAAATGCCTGTCAATTATTTCTGTAGGAGAAGACTTGCTATTGAAATAGTGAAAGGTAATTTTTTAGATTATCAAAAGTCATGATGAAGAATCTCATTGATGTTCACTTCCCTGGGCTGTAGAGCTCAGGCTTATGAAAGTCTCAGTAAGGAAGCAGGGGTTGAGCCCTTTGCTACCAAAAGGTGTTCTTGCAAATCATACTGGCGTGACTGTGGTGCTTGTTGGCAATGGTAAATCTTAGACTCTTTTCCTGCCTTATTGAATCAGACACTTGAATTTGGACACTGTTGCCAGTGACTGATATACAAATTTGGTTTGAGAAGCACTGGGAATCATTTGTAGGAGAACCCCGTATATGTTAACAGGTTGGGTGATAATGGCTCCTTTGTAAAGCACCTGTAGATACTATCCAGTGTTATTAGGGCAATCTTGAAATGCTTTTAGAGTGAAAGCTTGTTAGATATTTATTATAAATCATGGCAGAACACTTATTCGATATTGACCACCTCACACACTTCCTGCAGAGAAAGAATTAGAGATATTTCCCAAACATCAGGAATGTGCACAAATATCCTCCTCCTTTTTCCTGCTTTATTTATTCTTTGTTTTATGATACTATGGGATCAAAATTTCTAAGTCCTGCCTCAGAATACAGGGAACCCGAGCAGAAAGACTTGATGGTCTCTATTGTTTGCGTCCAGCCTGTTTGTGCACAAAAGATTCCCTTTGTAAACCATGGCCGTCTGCAGGCAGGGAAGGAGCCAATTCTGGGTGTCCAAGACTCAAATTAGCTCAGCATTAGCTTTTGTGATCACAGCTTGATAAAATCAAGGTTTCCTAGGATGACATCCCTTCATTCCTATATGTTACTGAAGGCTAAAGAGTTTCAATGTCAATGTTCAGGCGAATTTAAGTGCTGTTGAAACAAATGTCAGTCCATGAGTATAACTGATTGCCTCAGAGGGCAGCTGTGTGGAGGTATGAAAGGAACATTGGATTTGGAAATTGCTGGATGTGACTTTGAATCCTAGAATCTCCTGTTTTTGTTTTTGGACCACACCTGGCAGTGTTCATAGCTTATTCCTGGCTCTGAGCTCATGGATCACTGCTGCAGGCTTGGGGACCATATAGGTTACAGGGTGTTGAACCCAGGTCATCTCATACAAGGCAAGCACCCTACTTCTTGTACTATTGCTCAGCCCCACATTTTTTGGTGATCTTATAGTAGTTATTTAATATCTGTTTTTCTTAACTCCATAATTGTAAAAATAGTGTTCAATTATAAAAAAGTGTTTTTTGGATACCTTCTGGGGTTGCTGGGAGGCTGACTGAGATAAGATATTGAGTCTCTTGCCACGCCTGGCAGAGAGTAGGTGCCACTGAGAAGTAGTACACCCATTACTGTAATCATTTGGTAGGTCGGAAAGATAGTGCAAAGGTTAAGGTGCTTGCATAGAATACAAGTGATTCTGGTTCAGATCCCTGTGATGCTGGTTCAGATCCCTGCACCTTATATGTGTGTTTGGTTCCCTGAGCACCACCAGATTCAGCTCCTGAGCACTGCTGGGTGTGGCCTCTAAATCTAAAACAATTCCCTACCTTTTTTTCCCTTGCCTTCTCCAGCACACTGACTAGAGATTTAAACAGTTTCTGGTAGTTTTGTCCATCATAATTTTTTTCAAGTGATACTTTGCCAGGGGAGTATCATCTTTTGTTATTTCTACCATGGTAGACCATGGCCTTCAAAGGCACAGTGCTTTCAGCTGGCGGAGTCATCAGCTGTCATAACCTGCAGGGATTCCGTGTCCAGAAAACTGAGACTATTCCATTTTACACAGAGTTTATGCCAACATGTATTCAGAGTAAGGATAAAAGTATACAGCAGTAACATCCACTTGTGGTGAAAAGGGCTTCTTCAGTGAACCACACGTTTCAATGGTTGCAGTATCTGGAATGCTTTCTCATGGGGACAATTATAAAACCTAACCATACTTTCAAATGTATGCGCTTACAATTTCTTGGAAAGAAAATTTTTTCTTTCAAATTTAGAAAGGAAATGGAATTAAAGCTAATGTTCCAGAGCCAAATTCAGACTCTTTATCCTCAGAAACCAGGGATCTTGACCCAGTCTCCCCAATTTTTCAGTATTGTTCCTATGAATATTTGATTATAGTCTTTTTTCTCTCTCATTAAACAGGATCCCATAGCCCTGTCTGAGCTTAGAGGCTCTGATTTTAGACATAGATATGATACCTGATTATTAAGTGGTTGCTCTTTGGAAAATGGTAGAAAAATTACTTAATCTGGCTTATGAAAATTGCTCTGTGGAAGGTATTTTTGTCTTTTTTTTAAATGAAATTCAGTCTTACATAAAAGGGGAGTATCAATAGTATCTACTTCTAGAATTGCTACTCAACTCATGGGGTAAATTAGATAATATAAAGTGCTTGAGGCACAGCAAGTATGTTTTTATAATAGTGCGGAAGCAGTGTGGGCCTGGTGGTTGGGTGCTCTCACCTGCGGTGCCTGGGGTCACCAGGGCCATATGACTGTATAATCTGTGTTGGAGTAAGTCCTTCATTCATATGTTTTAATTCCAATAGTATTTATTGAGCATATCCAACATGGCAATGATACGCTAAAGAACAGTGCTTACTTCTTTTGGACTGTCTAGTACAAAATAAGCTTTAAATAACCTAAAAATCTATTTACATTTTACATAGATAGAATAAATGTAATGATAAGTAGAGGCCAGTGATAACTTACAAACATCTAGTGAGGTTAATGGGGTGCTCAGGAGGGTCTAGTATGGCTTTTCTCAGGAAATGATCTTGAGTTAGGCGCTGAGCGAAGATCATGGCTCACTAGTGGCCATGTGGAAGAGTATATTTCAGCCTCTGGCTGAAAGTGGGGGCTGAAACACAGATCAGGGTGGATTGTGATTACGTCAAGATTCTGGATAGGAATTTTGAAGCCATAGTAGATCCGGACTTGTAGATCCTATTGTGGATTTTGATCTTTTACTATAACAGCAATGGAACCACTAATGCGATTTAAGTATAGTGTTTAAAATAGATCACATGAAGGGTTCTAAAAATGTTTTTAAAAAATTTTTGTCGTTTTGGAGTTTATTTTTATGGGGACTATGGATTCCATTTCAGAGTAGCTAATTATAGTCGGGAATTTATTATTATAGAAATTATTGTTGCTGCTGTTTTGGGGTCTGGCAGTAGTTCCAGCGTCAGGAGCACATGCTTTGCATGCGCATGGCTCAAACACAATTTCTGACCCCAATCCCACCACTGTCCTGATCCCCAGCACCCCCAAAACTGGAAACCCCTGAGCACCAAGCATCACTTGGGTGGTTCTTATGGCTCCAACACTTCTGGACCCCAGCAGAGAATAACTCCTGGCCATTGAGCCATCTAATCCAACTGGTGGGGTGACGTCCAGACCCCTGAATTGCTTGGGAGGCCCCTCAAAATTTTATTTTGTTTGCTAACCCTTTATTTTTCCATTTGCTTGCTCTTATTTTATAATAATTGTTATATGTAACTTGTACTTTTTATTCAGTAAGATGTTTTGATAGGTCCTCTATTCAGTTTTTCTTCTTTATACTGCTTTTCATGAGAAGAAATCTGTCCTTGATATTAGCCACTTCAGTTCTTATTCTTGTTTTCCTTACTTTGGGTTCACCTTGGTTTTATAATCTACTTTGCCCTTCAAATCCAGAAGACTGAATACTGTACTGTGTCATTATGGTCTTCAGTGTGTATTCTCTTATCCGAAGCAGAGATGTTCATATCTCTTGTTCTTGGATGAAAGCACTACAAGTGATTTCCAAGCCATTTTTTTGCATACTACAGAGTTTATGGCATACTGTTCTCTTTTTTTTTTTTTTTATATTGTAAAGTTAGTTTTTTTCTTTCATAGGTACATGCTTTGAATCTTTAAACATTCTATTCTTTATCAATCTTTTTACATGTGCATTCATTGTGGTTATTTTTGTTTGTTTTTTAAAAATATTTTATTAAACCACTGTGAGATGTATCGATTACAAAGATGTTCATGTTTGGGTTTCAGTCATACAGTGTTCCAGCACCCATCCCTCCACTAGTGCCCATTTCCCACCACCAATGTCCCCGATTCCCTCCCCTCTCCCCCAACCTACCTCTATTGAAGGTTCTTTATCTCTTTTCTCTCTTTCTCTTTATCTCTCTCTTTCTCTCTTCCTTCTCTTACATATTGTGATTTATAATACATATACTTAAAGGTTATCATGTGTATCTTTTCGCCTGTATTTATGGCATACTGTTATTCCAGGTAAAATTACTTCAGTGATTACCTTCATAGTCAGGTGCTGTACTGCTTGAACTCTCTCCCTGACTTAAATGATAGATTATTATTTTTTAAAAATTGTATTAAACTACCTGCTTTCTAAATTTATTCATAGTTGAGTTTTAGACATACAGTGTCCTAGCACTGATCCCACCTCCAGTGTACAACTTCCCTCTACCAATGTCATTCCCATCCTCCCTGGCCAACCTGTCATTTTGAAAGGCACCATTGTAAGCTTGGTGTTAAAGTTTAGCTCTCGTGTTTTTAGTGTTGTTGACTCTATGGTTAACATATTTAGTTACACCAATCCATTATACCATCAGTGTACCTGATCTTGACCCCTCTCCCTTCCCCCTGCCCATTGCTTTCTTTCTGTCTCTTCTTCCTCTCCTGCACCCCCCAAATTTCTTTCCTTCCTTTTACTTCCTATATAAATCACATGTGTACTTTGTTCCATAAGTATGAAGTCCTCCCTATACAACTGAGAAATTATTTTATTTATTTTTTCTTTTTCTCTCCATTTCCCTGCCCTTCCCTGTTCCCCACCTCAACCCTGAGAAATTATTTTAAAAAAGAAGTCCTTGTACTGAGATGTCTAGAAGATATAAGATACTCATCTTGGCAAACAACTTCTTAGCTTCTGTGCTACTTGGGCCTGAATCATTTGAATGAGGTGGCTAGTTGCTGATTGAAGAGATTTCCTTGGTTATGTGGAAACAAAACTGTCATAGAGATGTATTCTGAGGTGTGTGTGGGTTGGATATTGTTGATGATTCAATCTAATGGTGTCTTTGATTAAGAACTCATATATAGTTTGTGTATCAGTTTGACTATGAGTATCCTCTTTAGTAAGTCATCAGCCCAAAGTCATCTTTAGACAGTTGTTTCGTAGCTCAAAGTTTAAATACAGATGTCCCTTAGACCAACAATTTGGTTCAGTTTCTACCAATCTTCTTTGTCAGTGCTTCTTTCTGCAAATGATCCCAATGGCAGTGTGATCATGCTTGTGGTATCATTTTGTTTTAGGGTGTCATGCAAAGAGCAATTGCCATTTGTAAGGCTTTATTTTACTTGATTATTGTGTCTCTTCTCAATAGTTCAAGCAGTGATCATACTTGTTTTATTCTCCACTGTGAGCTCAACGATGGATGTAGTGTCTGGCATATGATAATTGATACATATTTGCTGAAATAATGAACGAGAGTCCCAGGATGTTAAGGTTCTAGGGAAGTTGCAGATTTATATTTTGACTTAAATATAGACTTAAGTTTACGACTTTTGTTGGTTAACTCACAGCTTCTGTGAAATGGATCCCAAGTTGTTCACCCCACCTCAGGTGTCTTAGGATTGCCGCAACATATTGTTGAATAAAGTTTTATTAAAATTGTGTTTTGGGTGAAGAACCATTGATAGCATATGTAATGCATTTTTTGCAGATTCCCATTGTCTGCTTCTAGCTTATCTAAATTTCATTTCTAGAAAACAAATAGAGAAAAACATCAAAGTCTGTGGGAAAGGATGAGATTTTTCTTTTCTTCCCTGTGATGAAAGACCATACTCAACCTTCAGAAGAGTCCGTTCTTGAGCCTTAACCAAGCTAAGTTATTGAAAGTAATTAGGACAGGGTGGGATAGGGAATGGGAAGTGTTTTTGGGGTTCTTAACACGTCAGTCTCAGGCTTTCTCTGTAAGTTCCTTTCTGTTGCAGGACTCCTAAGGGCCGCTGCATCTGCTCTGGATTGCCTCCGCAAATCACTCTGTAGATAAGGGGTAGTCTAAATGTGGCAGTTTATCCAACCATGTATGCTGTACTAGCTGGTATAAATATTCTCCCATGCTACCACAATCATCATGGGACTAGCTAGATCTTACCAGCATATTAGCCTGGCCACGTAGGACACCTAAGTAATTAGACCAGAGAGAAATGCTGTTTGCTTCCAAGCAAACAAGCATGGCTCCCTGATATACTCAAAGGCAACTAAAATATAAAACTACAATGAAGTAGAGGAGACTTGTGAAGGCTTGGAGAAATATTTAACTGGCATTGGTATTGGTCAAGGACATGCCATCTCAGAAACCCCCTTCTCTACACTTCAAAAAGCATTCCTAAGCAGATTTCGGCTCAAAACATTAGCACAGTAAAGGCCCTAGGTGCGGTGCAGGGAGGGATTACCTAAGGGCATTGGACCCTCCCTGCTTTCCATAACAGTGGAAGGAAGGTCTGAGTTACAGGGATATAAACTAGCCGGTTCCTGCTCTCCCTTCCTTCTTCCATGTGGGATCTGTCTCCTTGTGAGCGCTCATTCCCCTTGGAAGGCTTTTTCTCCTTTACACGTGGTGGTCGCCATCTTGGCCTACACGTGGCTGGGGTTCTAGCCTGGAATCCTAAGCATCGGGTTTTTCCTTTTGCTGATTTGTATGCCTGAACCTGTGATAAGTAAAGCCTTTTAAAACTGCATCGGACTCCTGAGTTTTCATCCGTTCCTCGCCGGCTTCGGAGGTAGAAGGGAACTCGCTTCCCGGCACTGTTGGGGACCCGGCAGAGCGCCCGACACTTTCTACTAATTCTTTGAAGAGGAACTCTCTTCCCCTTCACTGCTTCTCTGAGCTCCATGTCCTTCTGTTGAAGTAAATCCAGTAAATCAAATGGTGGAGACATTCAGTATAGAAAAGAGGATGGTTAGAGGGAGCCTGGGACTCTGGACCAGGAGTAAATGCCAAGAAAACACAGGAGAGAAGAGGAGGGACTTCCCTTTCCTGTCAAAGTGATCATTTTAGGAGCTGTTAATTTATTTTTTTTAAGTTTATTACACCACTTTTAGACATACAATTGCAAGATGCTCATGCTCGAGTTTTGATTCTACAGTGTTCCAACACCCATCCCTCCACCCGAACCATCTCCCATCACCAATGTCCTCACATCCCTTTCCCCTCCTGCACCCCAACTACTTGGCGGGTTCTGTATATCTTTTCTCTCCTCTCTATCTCTCCCTCCCGCCTACCTTTCCCACACATCGTAGAATGCAGTACATTAAAGGAAATAACTGTTTGCACTAGTTTGATTGACTGTGCAACTTAGGGACCTCATGGTCAGCGTCCAGACAGTGAAAATGGCGGCTAATGTGGTGGGTGCTTCCGGGACCCCCAGAGGTGATGGGCCAACACCCAAAACCCATTCTCTCCTCCTGGAGGTCTCATGGTCAGCTGAACTAGGGAGAGCCGAGTTCCAGTTCTCCCAGCTGGGTCTGAGGCTCTGCATGTTATGGCTGTTCACCCCAGGGCAGCTCCTGGGTGGGGTACCGGGCTCAGACAAAATGGAGAGGGGAAGGGGTGACCCCAGCTCCATCTGTCGAATTCCGGTGCTTCCTGCTTCTGGGAGCTGCCTACTTGGGCTTGAACTCGTTTTGCTCTGTTAATCTGGTCTTGAGTTTAGCATCCCTCCTGGGCGGGCTCTGATGTGCTGCAGCATCCGAACAGTGAAAATGGCTGCTAATGTGGTGAGTGAGTTTTATCCGACTGCTTCCAGAACACCCCCTCCCCCGAGGTGATGGGCCTACACCCAAAACCCATCTGTCCTCCTGGGGCCCCATGGTCAGCTGAGCCAGGGGAGAACCGAGTTCCAGCTCCCCCAGCTGCGTCTGAGGCTCTGCATGCTATGGCTGTTCACCCCAGGGCAGCTCCTGGGTGGGGCTACCGGGCTCAAACAAAATGGAGAGGGGAAGGGGTGAGCCCAGGAGCTGTTAATTTAGGGCAGCGTTTCTCAGCTGGGTAATTTGTCCTTCAGTTGGCACTGGGATACTATAAAGGGCCATAGGAGGAAATAACATAAATTGGGGAGCATGATAAGAGACTAGGGGACAACTAGTAGGACAAAGAGGGTCACAAGAAGGATACAAAGTTGGAATGGGGAGCCAAGGCTGGGAAAAGGTTGAGAAACTCTGGTTTAGAGGAGAGTAAAACAATAATACTCTGTTCTGTCTTACTTTTAATTGTAAGACTTCTCTGCTTATTTTGTTTCTGAATTCCTTCAGAGAAAACATTATACCATATTCTATAGGTAAGAAAGTCAGAGAGAGCTGTTTAGAAATTTTGGAGAGAATGGAGAAAGTAAGAAATAGTTGTTATGGAATTGGGCCCAAGAACTGCCTAGGGAAATCTAAAAGGATTTCCCTGCAATTGAGTGCCTGAGAGTTACTTTGAGGGCTATGAATATGTCTGGCACAAACCTGGTTGGCCAGCATCACATCCTGCTAGAAGCCTTCTTTCGCCACAAATCATCACTACTGATGTATAATTTAAGTATCGTTCTTTCGTACCTTTAGGTTATCCTGGACGTATCTTGTAATTCTCCTTTGGGGTTGAAACGCTAGTTTATCACTTTTGTCTCCTTAAGGAAGTGCATGCCTGTTCTCTTTCAATAGGATTAGTTCTCCATGTTATATGGCAATGGTTTGTGTTTGAAACGGTTGAGATGGGCAAGAGGAGGGAGAGAAGCGATTCAGGATGGAGTATTGTCACAAAAGCTGGACAATAATATTACAAAAAAGTGCTAGTCACTAGTAAGAGATGCTAGGAAAAGGGCATCAAGAATGTTCTTGTATGTCTTCACAGGAAGAATTGGATCCTGAACTCAAATTCAAAAGATTATGAAAAAAAATGCATGACTAAGTGGAATTGTATTTTCTCACAATTTAGTGTGATTTTTATATTATAGTATGAACCTGGAGCAGTTTGAGTCATACCCAGCAGTGCTCAGGGCTTGTCCTGGTTCTGTGCTTAGAAGTAACCTCTGGAAATTCTTGGACATGCAATCCCTGCATACGTCATACTGGTGATTTGAAATGGGATGCAAGGCAAATAAATGCCTTCTGTCCTGTACTCTCTCTCTCTGATCCCAAAATATGAATTTAGAATTCATGTGGATTCTTCTTCAAAATAGGGAGCAATTATTATTTCTCTAAGTTGAATTTATAATGTTTATCATTTAAAATGTTATTGAATGCAATGAGTTGAAATCCTACAGTATCAATTAAAAGCAAAAAAGAAACCATACATACTGCACAGATGCGAATCTATGTCATATTGGGGAAATTACTCAGATATAAAAACAATAAATCCAAGCATATGCGTGTTCTGAAATATTATTTGGAACAGTTTTAGCAGTAAATATAAGCCAACTTCTGCTAGGTGGTGTCTACAAATAAATAGTGGATTTCTACTTCCTAGATGGAGTGATTCAAAATAGTTGTTTTCCTTAGTCTGTCACTTTTAACAATGGATTGCAGTATCTGGTTTTTATAGGCTCCAAAAATGTTTGGGAAAATAGTTTTTAACATCTGTTTCTTTTCACTTAACCTCTTGCCAGGGACCGTGGCTTTGTTAATGTGTTTCTTCCTAATAAAATGAGGTAGGTATGTCTCTGTTGTTTCCAGTGTGTGGATTTTTATGGGTTTGGTCCTGGAGGTATTGCATTCTTTGGCTCCTTCTTTACTTAGCTTCTAAAGCTGTTTATCTGGTTTATTGTATGGAGATTGTGAGGAATATTTGAATTTTATTGCACTTTCTGGCTATCCTTGGAGATAACAGAATATTTATTGAACAAAAAAAGACAAAAACTTAGACTTTCTCCTAATTGCCAGTTTGATAATTTAGTGCTATCCTGTCTGTCTACCCTTATGAATAAAGGATTTAAAAAATCTTCCTTGACCTTATTAGAAAGTGTTTTGCATTATTAATCTTTCTGAGTGTAGCTAAGACTCCCTTAGCATCTTGTTATAGTTGACAGTATTTGATCTTAAGCTGTTACAAATTACCAAGACACAAGGTAAGAATTGACCAGTGCATTGATCACACACACACACACACACACACCTTTTCCCAGTGGATCATTTCAATAGATGCCTAACAAATTATGCTACATTCCTACAGTGGAATTTTATTATGCAATTAAAGTTGCTGCTGATGAAAAGTTTATTGACATAAGATTGTCTTTGCAATATATCTTCAAGGTAATAAAAGCTGAAAGATAGTATATATTAATAAGATCTCATGTTTTAATGCTGTTCTCCTATATATTTACAAGTAGAAAAGTCTGACTTTCCAGAATATTGTTGAATATTAAAATTAATGTAGGTTTCCCTTTACTCCTAACAACATTTATAGTGACTAAAATCGATAGTTTCCGAAAAGCTATTTTATTTTTCAGCAAATTGAAGATACTCAGAATACACCCTGCCAAGATTCTCAGAGCTGGCCTTCTCAGAATGACTCAATATGCAGAGTAAAATCACTTACAGCTCTGGAAATTAAGGAGATCTTTTTTTTTCCCTTACCCAAAAGAAACCATCCTATTACTTTAGCTACCTAGAAGGATGAGTCTTGTTTAATTCTCTCTACCAAATACTCTAATAACAGTAATTCCAAATAGTCTATAGGATTTAGAATTACCTATAGAAATACTTTACTAGAGAAAACCATCTTTCTTTACTTTTGTTTTCCTTTAGTTTTTTTGTTCACACCCGGCAATGCTCAGGGGTTACTTCTGGCTCTGCACTCAGGAATTACTCTGGCGTTGCTCAGAGGTGGAGGGATGGATGCTGGAACACTGTATGACCGAAACCCAAATATGAACCTTCTGGAATTATTCCTGGTGGTGCTGAGGGGACCATATGGGATGTCAGGGATTGAACCCGGGTTGGCTGCATGCAAAGCAAACACCCTATCCACTATTGCTCGGCCTCACCATATTTATTTTCAGAGTAAACTAAAGTCATCTTTTCCATGTTTTATGAAGTACCTCTTCTTTCTCCTTGGTGCCAGGACCCACCTCCATTCCAAATTCAGGATGAAAGCCCTGTTTTCCCTAAAAGAAAGCCTACTGTAAGCCATCTACCATGCCTTTCCCCCATGAGTATGTTCTGTCAGCCCATCTGATGTTCAGACTCTGGGAGAACTCTCTTGCACTCTCATACTATTTTTCACTCAAAATTCAGAGGTAATGGTAATTTTTAATTTCCTTCTCAATTTGCCATATTTCTACTTCATAGAGATACTTATAGAGCGATAGAACAACTTTCCAGTTGTTCATTAGTGTTAGAACTTAAATTGGGATCAGAAAATCAAACCGATTATAGAGCCAGGAAATGAAGATTGAATGGAGACTTCTCAGCTTGGAATATTCTTGTGGAATTAGCACATTAACTAGTACATGAGTAAACTGGTGTCAGACTGCAGCCCAGGACTGTAGACTGGAATGCAGTTCAGCAGGGAACAGGTGGGCCAGATAAATGTTCTGAGGCCATCCTATTGAGTAGATCACACATAAAATTGACAAGGGGGCACATTTTCTTTCACTATTGAAAGCCCAGTGAGAACTAAGCAAGTCTTTGAGCTCAGTATTACCCCATAGGTAATGTCACTTTTCCTTCTCTTTAAAGTTCTGTGTCCCATCAGTGAAGCCTGTCCATTGTACCCAGACATGACAGTTCCTCCATGTCCTTGAATCTGCCCCTCCACTTTTACCTGGTGGTTTACTCTAGACCGGTCACACATGACCCACATATCTGTTAAACCTGGAAGTTTGTTGCCTGAAACATCAGGCTGAATTATAATATACTTTATTATAAAGGTCATTTCTTATTGAGTTTTCTGGCCAGATTTCTATAGAAATATTGAAGAAAATTTCCCACATTATTCTCTCTAGATGAAAACTTTAACCAACATATGTATTTTTGTAAATTAATAAAAGACCCATAAAAGTAACTTTTAGTTAGATGTATAGATATGTCTTTGATAGATCTTATAATTTTATTGACAAATAGAAGATACAAACCTGCAATATATTAATTTTACCATTATGCAGATTAAAAAACAGGTAAAAACAAGCTTATTTTCGACTGTAATCAGAAGGGGAAGAACTATGAAGGAAATCTTTCTCTTTAAGTATTTTATTATACCACCTTGAGATATACAATTACAAAAATGTTCATAAGATGTTCATATTTGGGTTTAGGTCATACAGTGTTCCAGCATCCATCCTTCCACCAGTGCCCATTTCCCACCACCAATGTCCCCGATTCCCTCCCCCTCCCCTAGCCTGCCTCCATGGCAGGTTCTTTATTTCTTTCCCTTTCTCTCTATCTCTTTCTCTTTTCCTTCCCTTCCACATTGTGGATTATAGTACATACATTAAAAGGTTGTCATGTTTATCTTTTGCCTGTATTTAATGCTCAGGTCTAGGTTGGTATTAGCACTTTCGACAATTATTAGCACACTATTCCCTTCTCTGTATTACCTAACCTCTATACCACACCTGCCTTTTTGGAGGAGTTGTTTGCATGGAGAATTGTCTTCCAACCTTTGACTTTGAGTCACTGTTTGCTCTGATTATTCAGATGTGTTTCCTGTAGACAGCAGAATGTTGGGTTCAATTTTTTAATCCATGTTGCCACTCTGTGTCTCTTAATTGGTGCATTTAGACCGTTGACATTGAGAGAGATGAATGTGAGTCTGGTCGGATAAAGAATTCTTGGTGAGGCCTGCAGTTCAGTGAGCCTTTTCACAATATCCCACCATTGTTTTGGGCTCGGAGTGTTTCATCAGAGAAGTCTGCTGTAAATCTTAGGGATGTTCCTTTGTATGCGATTTCCTTATATATATATATTTTTTTGCTTTTTGGGTCACACCCAGCAAGCTCAGGGGCACTCCTGGCGCACTCAGGAATCACCCTGGCGGGCCGGGGACCACATGGGATGCCGGGAACGAACCCGGCCGGCACAAGCCGTGCAAGGCAAACACCCTACCCGCTGGGCTATCGCCTGGCCCCTTTTTTTTTTTTTAAGTATTTTATTATACCACCGTGAGATATACAAATAAAAAGATATACAATTAAAAAGTTCATGTTTGGGTTTTGGTCATACAGTGTTCCAGCACCCGTCCCTCCACCAGTGCCCATCTCCCACCACCAACATCTCCGGTTCCCTCCCCTTCCCCAGCCCACCTCCATGGCAGGTTCTTTATTTCTTTCCATTTCTCTCTCTTTCTCTTTTCCTTCCCTTCCAGACTATGGATTACAGAACATACATTAAAAGGTTGTCATGTGTATCCTTTTGCCTCTATTTAATGCTCAGTTCTAGGTTGGCATTTAGTACCCTCGACAATTATTAGCACACTGTTCCATTTTCTGTCTTACCTAACCTCCTGACTCCCACACGTTTGTGATAATTTCCACCTTTGACAAGACCTCCTGATATATGTTTCACTTGACCTTGGATATTGGTATCATAATATGTACATATATATTTATGCCATGCAAATAAATGCAGTCATTCTGTATCTGTCTCTCTCCTTCTGGCTAATTTCGCTCAACATAATCTTCTCCATGTCCATCCATTTATAGGCAAATTTTATAACTTCATTTTTCCTAACAGCTGCATAGTATTCCATTGTGTAGATGTACCAAAGCTTCTTTATCCAGTCATCGATTTTCGGGCACTCTGGTTGCTTCCAGATTCTGGCTATTGTGAATATCTTGCTGCTTTCAGTATTCTATCTCTATCTATAGTTTTTGTCATTCTAATTAAGATGTGTCTTGTAGTATTCTTATTGGGGTTTCTTTTTAGCTGGTATCCCTACGGGCCTCCTGAATCTGGAGGCAAGCATTCTTTAGTTCTGGGAACTTCTCAGCAATGATGGCTTTGACAGTTTCTTCTTCATCAGGGTTTTCTTCTTGCCCCTTCTGGGACCCCAGTGATCTGTATGTTATTCCTTCTGACTTCATCCCGATTATCTCTTGTTGTCTGTTCGCTAATTGTGAGTCTTTTTTTCCATCTTCTGCTGTTGTGTAGAGAATCTTTGGAACTTGTCTTCAAGATCACTGGTTCTTTCTTCAGCAGTTGTTACTCTGCTATGGAGCCCTTCCAGTGTGTTTTTCATTTAATTTATCACATATATCTGCCATTTCCTTTTGTGTTTTGGTCTGCATTTCCCTCATTTATTCTCTCATGTCCTCTTGTATTTTATTGATTTTTGCATTCCATTGCTCTCTTGAGTTCCTTATGCATCCTTAACAATTATTTCCGAAATTCCTTATCAGAGAGGTTATACAACTCATCATTATTGCTTGGCTCATCTGGACTAGTGACTTCACTCACTGAGCTTGATGGAATTTTGTGTTGCTTTACCATTATGACTATTATAGGTTGCAAATGTGAGTTCTTGGGTGGCTAGATAGTACAGTTAGTATGTGTCTGGGCTGTTTGAAGAGTTTGGGTGGGTGGCAAGGAGTGTAGGGACAAATGCTCACTGGTACCTCATGCAAGATAGATGGTAAGTAGATCTCACACAATTTTGAGTTTTGGGATGTGGGTGGCAGGTTCTGGCCTGTTTTTTGGGACTGATTCGTTCCGTGGAGATGCAAGGATCACACAAACACCTGAAGGAGGGACTGGAGTCATTCCCGAAGCACAGGGCAGAAGGGGTCTGGAACGGATCCAAGGCTGTGTGCCTCGGGTCCCGTTGGTGAAAGTTTTGGCCTGTTTCCCTGGAACTGACTAGTTCTGTGGAGATGCAAGGATCACACACACACACACACACACACACACACACACACCTGTAGGAGGGACTTGGAAGTCTTTCTCTTAAGAAATACTCATAATGTTTGAGTTTGGAGAGATAGTACAGTAGACACCGCACTTGACCTGTGTGTGGCTGACCCAGATTTTTTTTTTTTTTGAGTCCTAATTCTTTTTTTCTTTTATTTTTTTTAAAGTATTTTATTATACCACCATGAGATATACTTTTAGATTTGATCTCCAGCACCCTGTATGATATCCTGGGTACCAGCCAGAGTGATCCCAGAGTGCAGAGCCAGTAGTAATCCCTGAACACCACTGGGGATGCCCCCCAAACAAAACAAAAAATAATAGTTGTACTGCCTTTCAGAGGAAGGAAAGACCTGTGATGAAGGGGCAAATGGGCCCACTTGGTAATTCTTGGTATTGTTTGTGTACCTTATGCATTTTATCTGTTATCTTTTCCAATAAAAATGTTTCAGACAGGTTGTAAAGTGTCGGGAATGCCGCGGGGTCCCCGACAGTGTCAGGACAGAGGTTGTCTTCTACCTCCGAGGACGCCGGGAGAACAGATGAAAACTCACGAATCTGGTGCAGTTCCAAAAAATGGCTTTTAATAGTACAAAAGCTCTTCCACAGCAATCCAATATAATGAACAAACTCTAGCTCTGGTCCGAACGTAGCCCATACAAAAGAGCCTAAGTCTCCCACCAAAGAGAGAGAGGATCTCACACAAGCTGAGTTCCTACCCAGAAGAAGGGAGCAAAAGGCCAAAGAGCAAAAGGCCAAAAGCCAAAAGCCAAAAGCCGCAGGGAGCCAAAAGCTGAAGGCTGAGGAACCAAAAGGCAAAAGGTGAAGGGGCCTCAAGTCAGCCCCTTATATACACCAAAGTAATCCAATCAGAAGGTTGTCATGTCAACAAAGAACCCTAAACAGAGTGTAGTGCCACACCTTATTGCAGGTATAAACAAAGGTTATGCCAAGGACTAAGGAGATTATCTCTTATGTAAAACACTGGAGAGAAGAGGGCTGATATAAAGTAATACATCTTAACTTCATGAGCTTCATGTAATCTAGATGGTACCCACAAGGTCCTTCTTATTATTATCTGCACCAGGGTGATTCTGAGTATCTTGTTCTTGTGTACTGAAAGGGTCACTCTCGCCTGCTTAGAGCAAACTAGTATGATCCTTCCTATTGTCTTCCTATAGTCTCAACGTAGCCAGGGTGGTAGTCTCCTGGTAAATTCTAACTGTCCCACACTGGGTGCAGTGGGTATAAAGAGGAGCTGTGCCCAATCTAGAAAACATAGAAGTCTTAGTAGATGTATAAGTCAGAAGTTATTCGATCAAGGTGACTTCTGTAACTGCCACTGCTATGTAAACACTGCTATGTAAACACTGCTATGTAAACCCTCTAGCAGTGTTTACATAGAAGAGAGGTCTCATTAGAATGAACCTTGACTTAAATAAGATTAAGCTGGGTGTGGGCAAAACAACAAAGCTCCCAGATTAGCTAAATCTGTCCTCCAACAATAAAGTCAATCACAGTGAGTATGTAATCTTTGGCTGAAGCTTATATTTAAAGCACTTCTGGGGCCAGGAGATTGTACATTGGATGAGGTGCTTGCCTTGCAGGCATCTGACCCAAATTCAATCCCTTGTACCTCATGTGGTGCCCAGGGTACCACCAGGAATATCCCTGAGCATAGAGCCAGAAATAAGTCCTGAGTACCACCGAATGTGCTCTTTAAACAAACAAACAAACAAATAACAAACACAATAACAACCAACAAGCCAAAGGGCTTTTGAATGTAGATTAGTGGTTGTGTTGTGTCCCTTCAGAATTCCTGCTGAATTCCTGCTCCTGCATCCCCAACCTCAGACTGTGACCATATTTGGTAACAGGTCTTTCCAGAGATAGTCAAGTCACAACAAAATGATTGCGGTGGAACTTCACCTAATGTAACTCCTACCTGTATAAAAAGAGAAGTTTTTAACAGTCCCACATAAAGACTGAAGGGAAAGAGTAATTTGGCCATCAGTTAGCCAAGTACAGGCTGGACCAGACCCTTCTGCAGCTCTCAGAAGGAAGCCCCAAGCCAGCAGTATCTGTAGGCTTTTTAAAAAAAAATAATTATTATACCACCGTGAGATATACAATTACAAGATGTTCATGTTTGGGTTTTCGCCATACAGTGTTCCAGCACCCATCCCTCCACAAGTGCCCATTTCCCACCACAAGTGTCCCCACTTCCCTCCCCTTTCCCCTACTCTGCCTCTATGGCAGGTTCTTTATCTCTCTCTCTCTCTCTTCCTCTGTCTCTTTCTTTCTCTCTCTCTCTCTATCTCTCTCTCTGTCAGTCCTCTCTCCCTCTCTCTCTCTCTCTCTCTCTCTTTCTGCTTCTTGCTTCCCTTTCTTACACATTGTTACCTTCAGAGTTTTGAGACAGTAAATTACTTGTCCATGGTTGAAATGCTGTAGTTTGTGATACTTGTTCTGGCAGCCCTAATAATGCAGTTTGGAAGGCTGACAGAATTTGCCTTTTATTTTTTCATCAGTGGCTTTACTTGCTGAAGAATCACCTGTTCTGGGGCTTTCCAGAGCAGAGCAGAGACAGCTGCCTTTTCCTTGTCTCTTTGGAATCTCTAGTGAAGGTGACTGAGATGTTTTGGAACAAGAAAGAGATTTATTTTGGTTCATCTGAATTTTACCTACTGTAATACTCATCAGATTATTTTCTAGATCCTAGACTATTATTTCCGTTTATCTCTGCCTCCACATCTTTTTGTAGCATCTTTTTTTTTTAAAAGTATACTGACTTAATAGCAGATTGCTTGTTGATGATTGCTTAGTATGGTTTGTGTTTCTATATTAAACTCATCCATGGGAGGGTATCAGGGGACATTGGTGGTGGGAAATGGGCACTGCTGGAGGGATGGAGTGTCCCCAGCTTCTCTCCTAACCCCCCAGGCTACCCTCATGTCACATCTATAACCGATTTATTTCATATTACTTGTCCGAATAAAACTTAAATAAATAGCAAATGAAATTATCACTATCTCCTCCAATCCAACATGTAAAATTGAATGTTTATTTGTAAGAGAACATTAACCTGCATCCTTTTTTTAAAAATTTTTTTATTTTTACAATTACAAAGATATACAATTAAAAGTTCATATTTGGGTTTTGGTCATACAGTGTAGCCGCACCCATCCCGCCACCAGTGCCCATCTCCCACCACCAACGTCCCCGGTTCCCTCCCCCTCCCCCCAGCCCTCCTCCTTTATTTCTTTCCATTTCTCTATCTTTCTCTTTTCCTTCCTCTCCAGACTATGGATTACAAAACATACATTAAAGGGTTGTCATGTGTATCCTTTTGCCTCTATTTAATGCTCAGTTCTAGGTTGGCATTAGTACCCTCACAATTGTTAGCACACTGTTCCATTTTCTGTCTTACCTAGCCTCTGACTCCCACACGTAACCTGCATCCTTAAGCCCAGTTTCGTTCTGGGCTTAACTGTGGGATACATGTGCCAGGGATCAGATCTGAGCCCTTACATGCAAAGTAGGTGTTGAGTCAGTCATCTTTCCCACCCCTGTTTTATCACTTTGATAAAAATGCATGTTTCTGTCCTTATAGATGTTCTCCTCTTTGCTTGAGATTTGCTTGAGGTAAAAATGCCAACATGGTAGAGTTATAGTTGGCATTGGGTAATCAAAATCTTTCAAATACACTGTACCTGAATGTAGAATACAGTCCTGATCCTGAGTCCAGCCTAGTGAATGTGTTGCTTCTACCCCGTTCTTGAAATGGGTGCTGCCCCTAAAGTTTTTTGGTCAGTCATAAGATTGAACATCTTAGATTTCAGCAATGAAAGCCCACTTCTGATGTCCATTTTTATAACTGACAACCTGAGTTCTCTATCAGGTAAAGATAGCCAAAAAGCATATTGTAGTTGTCTCTTAATGTGGTATTTTGATGAATTGGTTTTATACTTGGAGTCAATTCGGACCATTTTACAGTCGATTTTTCACTTTCCTAGTACTTACATTAGCTTCTTTCTGTGCCTTCTGTTTTCTGTCTCTACATTCTTGTTTTTCCTTCTTCCTAGACTTTTTTATGTTTGTTATTCTCAGCTTCTTTTGATTTAGTTCCAGTTTTTACTTTCTCTTTCTTTTCTTTTTTTCTGTCCTATATAATAGTTTTCTCTATATAAGTTGCAGTCAAATATTGTGAGAAAACATCTTGTTGAGTTGTTTTACCATGGTCCAGAGCACCTTATTTCTCCTGGGGTTGATCTCTCATGCCTGGCAAGGTGAAGGCCAATAGTCTTTCTCATGTCCGTGGAGAGCTAACACCTTCAGGTCAGGTACCACACCCTTCTCTTTCTAGTAGTCATAGCCAGGGTTACAGTATACATTTTTTTTTGTGAAAATAATTATCTCTTTTTATTTGCTTTTTTTACAGTATACATTTTACATAGGTGTTTATATATATATATATATATGTATATATACACACACACACACATACATATACATAAACTGTTTTGAAACCCCTTGTTCTTGAAGAGAAGGCAAGCACTTAAGTTTCTAAGATTTCTCTCTAACAATTTCCTTCATGTTTGAGACTGCGGTAACATAAAGGTCACAGAGTAGATATTCTAGTAAAATTCTGACAAGTGTAGTTAATTAAATCCACTCAGCTAATGTTTATAGAGTGTCTGCCAGACACTGTGCTAGACTAGTCACCTTGTCATCTAAAGAGTCTAGTGGGGGGTCATGTAAATAAATGACAACAGTTTGAGAAGCAAACAAGTGTTTGCTTTTTCTCTATGGCATGGGTTGATTAGGGCAGGGAGCTTGACTGGCACTGGTGGAGGTTCTCAATCTATCGACAGTATTTCTGCCTGAAAGGAGGAAGAAAAAATAGTAGAGTGCAGCCTTTCTTGGAATACCATATTTGTGGTAAAGCTGACCAAATGCATATTATAATTTTTTTTTGGTCACTTAAAAAAGTGACAGTAAGCATGAACAACTTTTCGTTCAAGTGCTGTGAGTTTAAAGAACCAACAGTGATTAAAAGGTGAGAGTTGTATGTTCATTTTAATTGTAAGTATCATTGCTATATTCCTATAGTTGCAAACTGTTGAGTGTGTCATTTTGATAGGAAATGAATTCTGGATGCTAGAATTCACTGGAAAGGCTTTTAGCACTTAACTTGGAAGAGTTATAAATCCTCCCAGGTGCTATAGACTCTAATAATCTAATAAGTGGCTTCAGTACTTGGGATCTAGAGATACATCCCCTAAGAACTTGGGAACATGGGATAGATGATCACCTTCTGAGAATTAAATGGTCCAGAGCAGAGCGGCAATGGTCTGCCTGGCAGGTTGAATGTGTGAGCCTGATTTAGGAGAGAGTTCAGTAAAGGGGAGTAGCCTTTGCCTACCCAGCTATATATATCATGGTGTTGAATTGCCTTGAATGATGGTTAAACATTTGTATTATAAGCTCTTTAGTTCATATTCTCTGTCGAAACTCTTTGATTCTTTTCCCCCCCCCCCCCCCACCCCCCCACCCCCCCCCCCCCCCCCCCCCCTCTCCCCCCTCCCCTCCCTTTTTTTTGATTCTCTCTCTCTCTCTCTCTCTCTCTCTCTCTCTCGGGGGCAGGACTTCTTTTTTATTTGCAAGAACTAGACAGTCACGACAAAGTAGTTTAAACAAAGAAGGGAGTTTATCATCTCTCAAAAGTATAAAGTCCCAGGGTTCTGGCTTGTCTCCGTGTTAAGTGATGTTGACAGGCAGTGTCTCTATTTTGTTTTGCTTATTCATTTGGCTTCGTATTCAGTCTCTGGTCTTTTCGGAAGGGGCCTTGAGTCTCTCTCTGTTCATATCCTTACAAATTTGAAATCCTGTCAGTTACTAGGAGAGTTTATCCCTGGATAGGGTCAGCTCTGGGACTTTTGCCCACCTGCCTATCCAAGAGATCCATAGGTTTTCTTAATAAAAGATTAGTAGTTCTCAGAAGTATAATTTTGTAATCAGAATGAAACAGAATGAATTTGGATAGATATAAATGACTCATTTTGATTATTACTATAATTATTACTATATGATGAATTTCTATATGATGCAGTTACAGGAAAACAGTTCACTCCACCTCATGTTGAGCATTTTTCGATACCTTGACAAAGTAAGCATTTCTAGATACCTTGACAAAGTTTCTTCTGTAAAAAATACATCAACATCCCCCTATGTTGTTCGGTTTTATTTGATAGTATTATTTCATTCAAAATACTATTACTTTTTAGGTACAAGAGAAATAGTTTAGGAATTAAGGTGTATGCCTTTCATGTGTCTGGCCCTGATTTTGTCGTTGACCTAACATGGTCCTCTGAACATCACAAGGGAACCTTGGAGGTCCCTGAGAATGTCTGCGTGTTGACCTGGAGATGCCCCTAACTTCAGCACCACCTGTGTGGCCCAGGTAATCTTTGACACCACAGGTCTGAGCAGTACTGTAGGGCCTGACTAGCACTATATTCTTGAACCTTTACATTGAACAACCACTCTGGCTGACTGAGAATTGCTGGGAGTGGCCCCTGGGTCCATCTAATGCCACTAGAAAGACCCTTCCCAAGTATTGAGGTATGACATAATATGAGTTTATGTGACTGTATGCTTTATATGGGAGTACAATTTCATGCTTCTTCAAAGTACGTGTCACCATACCACACAGCAAAGCCCAAGGCTTCAGTATCCCTCTACCATGGTCTATTGGGCTTCTCTCCATTTCAGTCCTTCCCCCTCTCTCTCTCTCTCTGCTAACCACACCTCTGTCATCTGAGTCCACAGGTTTGTTTTTGTATATCCCCTCACTTTTCTTCTCATGTGCTGCAGATAGATGAGATCATCTGGTAATTGTCTTTGTCCTTTTGATTTAATTCATTTAGCATGACCTCTCCAGTTCCATTCATGTCCCAAGAGCCAGAGTTTATCTTTTCTAAAAAGCTGAGTAAAATTCCATTTTGTTCTCTCTCTCTCTCTCTCTCTCTCTCTCTCTCTCTCTCCCTCCTCTCTCTGTGTATGCATATACCATATTTTCTCTATTCATTCTTTTGTCACTGGGCACGTGGGTGGTTTTCACACGTGGCTATTGTGTAGAGCTGCAGTGAACATAGGTGTGCATATAATTTTTAGAATTAATGTTTTTGTGTTCTTTGGGTAGATACTAGGAGTGGAATTGCTGGAACATATGGTTGATCCATTTGTAACATTTTGAAAACCTCTGTACTGTTTTCTGTAGAAACTGGACCAATTCATATTTACATCAACAGTGTATGGGAGTTCCCATTTCTCCATAGCCACAACTAATACTTTTACTGTTTCACATATTAATACTGTTTCTGAACTTTATTTGATCTAACCATTATGAGTTAGCAGGTGCCATTATTTTTATTTGTGTTTCCTTGGTAATAAATATAATAAGCAATTTTTATGTGTCTGTTGGCTACTGAAATGTCCTTTGGTGACTTGTATCTTTTTTATATGTAATTTGTTCTATCTGTATGATACAGATAAAACATATCATACCTGTATCATACAGATTATCATACAGATGCAGATAAAACAAAATTATTTTTATTTATTTATTTTTATTTTTTATTAGACCAGCGTGAGATATACAGTTACAAAAGTGTTCATATTTGGGTTTCAGTCAGTGTTCCATTTACTTCTCTCTCTCTCTCTCTCTCTCTCTCTCTCTCTCTCCCCTTCTCTTACACATTGTGGATTGCAACACATACACTTAGAGGTTATCATGTATATCCTTTTACCTACTTTCAATGCTCAGTTCTACGCTGGTGTTATCATTTACCATAATTATTAGTACACTGTACCTTTCTCTGTATTACCTAGCCTCTGACTCCCACACATTTGCAGTAGGTTCTATCCACTGATGAAACCTCCTGATCCATGTTTTGTCTGGCCTTGGGTATTGGTATCCAAGGACAGACAAAAAATCATGTTTTTTTTATATCCCACAAATAAATGCAGTCATTCTGTATCTGTCCTTTTCCCTCTGGCTAATTTCACTTAGCATGCTCCTCTCCCATGTCTATCCATTTATAGGCAATTTCACATAACTCGTTTTTTTCTGACAGCTGCATAGTATTCCATTGGGTCACTATTTTTAATGCAAATTATGCTTTTCCCATTTTTCTACTCAGACTTTTGAAAAGTCTGTTGTTTTAATATTTTCACCTGCCCCTCTTTGTTGATGCACATAGTGTCAATGTCAGGGGGTCACACCCACGGTTGTTAAGAATAGCAGCAAGAAGTGATGTTCGGTGGTGCTGCGGATCAGACTTGAGCCTTAATGCCAGCACTAAACCACCAACACAAATTTCAGGTTATTTTTTAAAATAGGATTGCTTATGTTTTTGTCTTAGAATCTCTTTTATGTCTTAAATTATTAGTTATTTGCCAGGTAGATGCTATATGAATATTTTCTTCCATTTAGTGAGATGTCATTTTGCTTTAGTGATAGTTTCTTTCTCAGTAAAGAAACTTTTTCACTCTGATATACTAACATTTGTTTAGTTTTGTTTTCATTTATTGTCCTGAATCCCTAGATACATCATGAGGTCAATATTATGGACCATTTTGATTGTCTTTTTTTTAGTGCTTTTTTATAATTTCTGATTGACTTTCCAGTTTTTAATGCATTTCATGCTGATTTTTTGCGCATGCTGTGGGGGAGTGATTCACTTTCATTCTTTTTGCAAGTGACTATCTGGTTTCCTAGCATGATTTATTGAAGATGGTTTCCTTCCCCCATTTTAGGCACTTTTCTCCTTTATCTTTACTTAACTGCATGATTTATTGAGGATGCTTTCCTTTCCCCGTTTAAGGTACCTTTCTCCTTTATCTTTACTTAACTGCCCATAAATGTGAAATTTAATTTTGTGCTCTAGTTCTATCCCTTTAATCTATTAGTTTAATTTTTTTCAATGCCACATGATTTTGATGGTTTAGCTTTGTAGTATAGGTTGAAGTTGGGGATGATGCCACTAATAACCTTTGCCTTTGGCTCTAGGGTCCTTTGTGGTTCCTTATGAATTTTAGTAGCATTATTTTTATTTCCTGAGGAACATCATTGGGATTTTGATAGGGATTACCTTGAATCTATATCATGCTTTCGGTAGGATGGTGATTTTTACAAACATTAATCTTTTCTGTACATATATGTTTACACACATTGCCTGTAGTCTTAAGAGTTAAAATACAGTGAATTTGCCCCTGAGAGAAGGAGTTATTCTGATTATGGCACCTTGCCAGGCTCCAGAGCCTTTTGACTGTAATGCAAAGTCTGGACTTGGGCAAACAGTCTGAAATATGAGACCCCTGTAGAGATCTGCTTCCTGTTGTTCCCTCATGCTTTTTCTTTTGACTTCCCCACCCTGATTGCCACATTGTGTGTGGTATGCCAGGTTTTTAAAATGCATGGCAACAGGAGACATAAATTACAACAATAGAGCAGACCTGTCATCTAGCCAGCTTTGTATCTAATATAAATACTTGATAGACAGCTGATTTGACTCGTTCATTCAGAATTAACGCCGTATTTTTTTTTCTTATTCCTAATTCATGCTCAGTAAATAAGAATTTGGATGAGATTCGTTTTCCAGAAATGATACCTGTGGAATTGTGAGGTGATTTTGTTAGCTGTAGTGCTTCGGAGGAGAAGGGAGGGCAGAAGTTGTAGAAGGAGACGGTGTGTTAGCTATAAGAGATGGGAGGTGGCTTTCAGTAGCATCTCGCATTTCTCCCCTCCTCTTCCCCTCCTGGTCAAGGACTCCTGTTTTTTTAATACCACCTTGATATAAGCAGGTTTTATTATATCACTGTAAGATATACAGTTAAAAAGTGTTCATATTTTGGTTTCAGTCATACAATGTTCCCAGCACCCATCCTTGCACCAGTGCCCATTTCTCACCACCAATGTCCCCTGATTACCCCTCCCTCCCCAGTCTGCATCTATGGCAGGCAATTTTCACTTCTCTCTCTCTGTCTCTCTGTCTCTCTTCTTCTCTTCTCTCTCTCTCTCTTCCCCTTCTCTTACACATTGTGACTTGCAATATATACATTTAGAGGTTATCATGTATATTGTTTGCCTACCTTTGAATGCTCAGTTCTATGCTGGTATTATCATTTATCATAATTATTAGTACACTGTTCCCTTTCTCTGTATTGCATAACCTCCTGACTTCCCCACATTTGTTGTAGGTCTACCCACTGGTAAGACCTCCTGATCAATATTTTGTCTGGCCTTGAATATTGGTATCATGCTATTTTTTTATATCCTGGAATAAATGAAGTCATTCTTTATCTGTCCTTTTTCTCTCTGACTAATTTCACTCAGCATGATCTTCTCCATGTACATCCATTTATAGGCAAATTTTATATAGGAAAAACCCTCCACGACATTGAAGCTAAAGGTCTCTTCATAGATGAAACACCACTAACAAAGAAATTGGAAGCAAAGAACAAACATATGGGATGACATGAAACTAAAAAACTTCTTCACCTCAAAAGAAACAGTGACCAAGTTATAAAGACAGTCCACAGATGGGAAAGAATATTCACCCAATACCCATCTGATAAGAGGTTAATATCCAGGATATATAAGGTACTGGTAGGACTTTACAAGAAGAAAACAGCCAACCTCATCAAAAATGGAGAGAAGAAATGAACAGAAACTTCAACAAGAAAGAAATTTGAATGGCCAAAAGGCATATGAAAAAATGCTCATCATCATTAATCCATTAGAGATATGCAAATCAAAAAAACAATGATATATCATCTCACACCACAGAGACTGGCACATATCCAAAAGAGCAAGAACAACAAGTGCTGGCATGGATGCGGGGAGAAAGGGGGCTCTCATCCACTGTTGGTGAGAATATTGACTGGTACAGCCTTTTGGGAAAAAATATGGACATTCCTCCAAAGACTAGACATTGAGCTCCCATTTGACCCAGCCATACCACTCCTGGGAATATACCCTTTGAGAACAAAACCACACAGTGGAAACAACATCTACACTTCTATGTTCATAGCAGCACTATTCACAATACCCAGAATCTGGAAACAACCAGTGTGCCTGAGAACAGATGACTGGTTAAAGAGACTTTGGTATATCTACACAATGGAATACTATGCAGCTGTTAGGAAAAAGGACTCCTATTTTTAGTGTAGAGACAGATGAGATCTCTCTAACTACTCCTGCCTCCTGCATGTTGTTAGCATTTCACTCCATCCGTTCTAGGTCCTGGGAGGCCAACTCATCTTGGACAATTCAGCCAGCTTGGTTGGGACTAGATACTTGTCGTCCGATAGGGCTCCAGTGTTAGTCACAGTAAGGCGTAAGACCATGTTTCTGGTCTTGCTCTGGGAGGTGCCATTATACCATCAGAAAGAGCTCTCCACTCATTCTTTTGCCCCTCACCTCATTCCCCAAGGATCACATGCTTTCCACTGAGAGGAGGAATTAGTTTGTTTTTCTCATCGTTTTGTTTACTTGGTCATTTTTATATGGGTGAACCATCTGATAATTGTGTTTCACTTGCCTATTTATTTCATTTAATGTAACTATTTTAAGGTTTGTCTATTTCTCCCAATGGACATGAAATAAAAAATGTTCATCTTTTTCGAGTGCCAGAGCAGTAGTCCATTGAATGTATGTAATTCACAACTTCCTTAATCAGTTGTCTCTTGATGAGCCTTTAGGTTGTTTCCATGCTATGGCTATTATAAGTAGCACGCATACATGAAAACAGGGAAGAATAATTAGTTTACCCCTTATTCATGCATTTCTGCATGAATGGCAATCATGTCACTCACCATGTTTGTGTTTCCAAAGTGTGTGTTTGTCTTTATATTTCATCTAATTTATTTTCAGTTTAACCTGCTGTTTCTTTATATAGTTATAAGACATAGAGATAAAAATCCCTCTCTTTTAACTGCTATCATATCTTTAAGCAGGTCTTGAATAATATTAAAATATTCTTTAAAAAAAGGAGCATTAGATTTTCGAGGGTGTTTTTTGTTAGCATCTAGCAGTGGCCACAGCTGCTCCTAACTGGGACTTGGGGTCTTTTCTATGAGACTCAGGGCACACGTGGTGCTGGTGAAATTCGGGCTCCGGCCTCTCCTGGACCTGAAGGACTCCTTTTACACATTGTCTTCCCCTCGATTTTGTGACTTGGAATTTTGAAACCAAAGCAAACAAATGTAAATGCTTCTTTTTTGCGTTTTTGGGTTTTGGTCACACTCAGTGTTTTGTGGACTTTCTCCTGGCTCTGTGCTCAGGGTGCCATGGATGATGCCAGGGGAGTGAACTGAGATAGGCTGCATGCAGGGCAAGTAACTTAATCCCTACACTGTCTCTATCGCCCAATGCTTCAGGGGAATTTTGGGGCGATATGTGTGGTGCGCAGAGCTTCCTCCTGGTTTTGCACTCAAGCATAATTCCGCAGGGTCTAGGAGAATCTTATGTGCTACTAGGGGTTGGAACTGGTTTGCCCATGCAAGGCAAGAGACTTCCTGCTGTAATGTCCCTCCGGCCCTGGTCTAGCCCATTGTTTCTTATTGGTATATTTAAATATGAAGAGTCAGCGAAAGCAGAGTCACGCACAATATCTAAATGGCTTTTATGCACACTGACCAGTCAGTGTGGGCTCTTTTTATTTGTGTATGCATCTCCGTTGGATTTCATCTCCTGGTTATGGTAAATTCCTGATGAATTCTCATGGACTTTCTTGTAAAAAGCCACATCCATAATGCTTCCTTTGTGTATCTCAGTTTTTCTTCACTGAAGAAAGTACTGGAAAAATATTTTTAAGAAATCTGAGTAGACAAATCTAGAATTTAGAGATTTTCCCCAATCCCTATCCATTCTTAGTTTGACAGAAGTATTTTTAGTTTCTTGCCTTTACCAAATCTTCCAAGGAATCTGTTTAACTTGGTTTCCATAGATACAGTTACTCCTTTTTTCTCTCAAGATCTTATTTTTTTTGGTTTATTTGAAACATAATTTAATCATATAATTACAGTGACAAATAGAGATGTCATAAGGACAAATATGGTTTTGGGGGACCCGTAGCTCATTTGGAGACAGTTTTGCAGGCTGCCACTCAGTGGGTAACTCTCAGTATACTTCAAAGAGGGATCGAACAGCTCTGTCTCTTTGAGTTTGATTTGTTAAGTGAAGGTTAACTTCACGTGTTTGCTTTCATTCAAACTTTACACTCCCTGTGAGGGAGGGGATGGCAAGAGTCTTATTTCTATTTTATATGCTTGTAAAATGAGACTCAGAGTGTAAACGATTCACCTAAGATCCTTCTTGGTTGAGTTCCTCAGACAGGAATTTTGGCATGCTTAGAGATTTTCTGCCTATCTAGCTTTAATCTCAGCAACAGATTCTAGGATACTTCTGGACTTCTGCCATTATTTCTTCCATTTTTTCAATGATTTCTTGCTTCCATGACTAAATAAGTTACTCTTCTTTATTTGATCACGACTCACTCTTTGGAAGGATTTGTCTTTACTTCAGGAATGATGTACCCAACTTCAAAGACTAAATGCTTTAGCTCCAGGAATCGGCCATATTAATGTCCACTGTGGTCCAGAAGCAATGACTGGCTCTGTTTTGATGTGTGACCTGCACCTCTTTGCTCTCCAAAACAAGGGTTGTTGGTCTGGGGAGTACGAGGGACTTCCGGAAGGAAAAACACAGAATTACAAACAAAAATGTCAGATGTTGACTTGTGATATCTTTTTGTACTTTCACAATCTCAAAATGTTCAAAATGACAAGTCAGTATTTTCTAAATGTTTCCTACGGGATGGGGGGAAGTGTTAAGTGTGGCTAACTGAGCTTGAGGGTGAGCTGGTTGCCTAATAAAAAGAGCTATAGGAGTTGCTCTCATAAACATCCTGTGGGTTGCTCTGTAGAATTCCTCTGTAGTAGCTTCTCCTAGAATTGCCCAGAGTGTGGGTACCGAATGAGTCTGAGGTTTTTGTGCTGCTTTGTAAATTACTCTTTTTCCTGCCCTGACAGCCATTCTGCATCTTCTAAAGTGTGGTCCAGAGCTGTGGTATTAAGATATCTTGAGGTGGAGCTTGGGATTCTGAATTTTAAACAAGTTCCCTAAGTACTAAGAGATATTTTAAATTTATGGTCACTGAATCTTTCCCTTAGCTCCCCCTTTGTTATTGTCAAAAGCTCTCAAGAGACTCTTAGGCAAAAGCCAGTGTGTGGAAGTGGCCCAGGGAAGAACTGGGGAACTAGTCCTGTAAACTAGAGTGCCCGTGAATATTGTTTGACTTCTTTGTCAGATTGCTCAGTTCATTCTTTTTGCTGACCCTGTCCAACCACACCCCAGCCTGGTCCGTTCTGTGGCCTGTTCTGTTATGGTTCATGCTGTCCCTTGTTTTATGAGAAAATGTTTTCATAATTACAGTCATCTGTGCCCGGTCTGGTCTTCTTGGCAGGCCAAGAACATTGCCACCTCCTGAGCGCCAGCTTCAGCTGCCTCACAGACCTTTGTATCCAGCTCCTATCTCAAGGCTGGAAGTTTGAATTCCTATTGCGCTTCCTCATTTGTCTTCCTGCCCTTTACCCTTTCCCTACTCACGCACAACACATTCTTAAATTCCAAGTAGGTTTTCCCGAGATCCCTTTAAAACTTAGTGTGTGTGTGTGTGTGTGTGTGTGTGTGTGTGTGTGTGTCGCACACACACGTTACATGCGCTGGGATTGGATCCTCAGTTCTCACACATAACAGGTAAAAACTGTACTGCTGACTTGCCCTCATCCTGACGCTGACTTCTCCTCCTGTCTCCTTCCACCCTACCACCTTCTTTTCCTAATACATTTTCCCAGAAACTCTTTTGTGGTATTAAAGTGTTCAGGTTCCCATAGCAAAGATAATTTGCCTTATATGATAAGAATAAAGTATGAATCTTTATTTCTTAGGAGCAGAAAGCTAGTGATATGTGAAGAGGAAGGCGAGTCTCCCCTCCCCCTTTCTTGTTAGGGTGAGGATAATTTTGAGCAAAACTGAACAGAAAAGTCTAGATTTTTTCCCTCTCTTTCTTTACTGTTCCTATCAGTTCTCGCCTTTGTCTTGTTTAGACTATTAGATGTTGCTGATGTGTGTCTCTGACATTTGAGGAGCTCTGTGCTTGTCCTGTTACAGCTGCTACCGCCTCCACCCAGCGTTACCAAGACTCATGGAGGTGCTGTGGTTTTCAGACATGATGGATTGATTATCACAGTTGATTTGACGGTTTAGCTCGATTGAGGGTGACGGTTATCGTCCCTGAAGTCATTGGCTTCAGAGAATTGGAATAGTGGCTCTTAAAGAGCATTTTGAGGCCAGAGCAATAGTGCAGCAGGTAGGGAATTTGCCTCGCATGAGGCCAACCTGGGTTCGATCCCCGGCATCTCATATGGTCCCCAAGCACCACCAGGAGTAACCCCTGAGCATTGCTGGGTGTGACCAAAAAAACAAAAACCAAAAAAAAAAAAATGAAGAGCATTTGTATATAACCTCTTGAGACATAATCTTTTCTCATCATAATGTATAAGTAAATCATAGAAAAGGAAATAGGTACCAAATATCAAACTCTAATGCTTATTAAGAACTTAGTTTTCCAGTTGCTTCTAATGCTCATCAGTGGAAAAATTCTGAAAGTCTATGGGTGTGGAATGCAGGAGTTTTGTGAGGTTCAGCATGCCAGTGTTTAATATTGTTGGATTTTGGTATGTGTTCTGGGAAGGAGGAGCCTCGCGACACCAATCTTACAGTCTTTAGAGCTCTCATGGTCTGTAGCCCCATAATAGTCCTTTATATAGACTATTACACTATCACAGCCGTCAGAGATCAGTGAGGCGTTCCTATGTCTGACATGTGTGTGTCAATATGTGGCATGAGGCGTATCAAGAAAATGAATGAACTCAGAATTTGACAAGGCCAGAGGGTCCACATCTATTTTGCAGGAGTTTGCATAGCAGGTTCCTTCCTCATGAAACCTGCTCATATCCTTACTCAGAGTATCCTCCATATTCAAATGTAACTGTTTTGCAATAGACGCATATAGTAGAGTGGCAGGATACAAAATCAACACCCAAAAAGTCAGTGGCTTTCCTATATACAAATAACGAAACAGAAGAAAGGGATATTAAGGAAACTATTCCATTCACAATTGTGCCACAGAAAATCAAATACCTAGGAATCAACTTACCCAAGTATGTAAAGGACCTGTACAAAGAAAACTACAAGACACTGCTCCAAGAGATAAAAGAGGACACAAGGAAATGGAAACACGTTCCCTGTTCATGGATGGGGAGAATCAACATTGTTAAAATGGTAATACTCCCTAGAGCTCTGTACAGATTCAATGCAGACCCTATGAGGATACCGATGACATTCTTCAAAGAAATTGACCAAACGCTCCTGAAATTTGTATGGAACAATAAACCCCAAGGATAGCTAAAGCAATCCTCGGGATAAAGAAGATGGGAGGCATCACCTTTCCCAACTTCAAACTGTACTACAAGGCAGTAGTAATTAAAACAGCATGGTATTGGAATAAAAACAGACCTGTGGACCTATGGAATAGAATTGAGTATCCTGACACCCAACCTCAAACACATGATCATTTAATCTTTGATAAAGGTGCAATGAGTCTAAAATGGAGTAAGGAAAGCCTCTTCAACAAGTGGTGTTGGGAAAACTGGGCAGCAACATGTAAAAAAATGAATTTGGACCTGTGTCTAACACCATGCACAAAAATCAGATCAAAATGGATTAAAGATCTCAATATCAGACTTGAATCCATAAAGTACATTGAAGAAAATATAGGAAAAACCCTCCACGACATTGAAGCTAAAGGCATCTTCAAAGGTGAAACATCACTAACAAAGCAACTAGAAGAAAAGATAAACATATGGGACTACATGAAACTAAAAAGCTTCTGCACCTCAAAAGAAACAGTGACTAAGATACAAAAGCAGTCCACAGAATGGGAAAGAATATTCACCCAATATCCATCTGATAAGGGGTTAATATCCAGGATATATCAGGCACTGGTAGAACTTTACAAGAAGAAAACAAACAACCCCATCAAAAATGGGGAGAAGAAATGAACAGAAACTTCAGCAAGGAAGAAATTCAAATGGCCAAAAAACATATGAAAAAAATGCTCATCATCACTAATCATCAGAGAGATGCAAATCAAAACAACAATGAGATACCACTTTACACCACAGAGACTGGCACATATTCAAAGAGCAAGAACAACAAGTGCTGGCGTGGATGTGGGGAAAAGGGGACACTCATCCATTGTTGGTGGGAATGCCGGCTGGTACAGCCTTTCTGGAAAACAATATGGACTTTCCTCCAAAGACTAGAAATTGAACTCCCATTTGACCCAGCCATACCACTCCCGGGAATCTACTCTGGGAAACCAAAAATACGCAGCAGAAACACCATCCCTACTTTTATGTTCATAGCAGCATTATTCACAATAGCCAGAATCTGGAAGCAACCAGAGTGCCCGAAAATCGATGACTGGATAAAGAAGCTTTGGTACATCTACACAATGGAATACTATGCAGCTGTTAGGAAAAATGAAGTTATAAAATTTGCCTATAAATGGATGGACATGGAGAAGATTATGTTGAGCGAAATTAGCCAGAAGGAGAGAGACAGATACAGAATGACTGCATTTATTTGCATGGCATAAATATATATATGTACATATTATGATACCAATATCCAAGGTCAAGTGAAGCATATATCGGGAGGTCTTGTCAAAGGTGGAAATTATCACAAACGTGTGGGAGTCAGAGTTTAGGAAAGACAGAAAATGGAACAGGGTGCTAATAATAGTCGGGGGTACTAATGCCAACCTAGAACTGAGCATTAAATAGAGGCAAAAGGATACACATGACAACCTTTTTAATGTATGTTCTGTAATCCATATTCTGGAAGGGAAGGAAAAGAGAAAGAGAGAGAAAGGGAAAGAAATAAAGAACCTGCCATGGAGCAGGGCTGGGGAAGGGGAGGGAACCGGGGACGTTGGTGGTGGGAGATGGGCACTGGTGGAGGGATGGGTGCTGAAACACTGTATGACCAAAACCCAAACATGAACTTTTAATTGTATATCTTTTTATTTGTATATCTCACGGTGGTATAATAAAATACTTAAAAAAAAAACAGCAACTGACATGAATAATTTCAAGACCTAAAAAAAAAATGTAACTGTTTTGGAAAATCAGAGCTTGAGCTTTCAGGATTTCACAACATTACTAAGGGCCTGCTCTATCTTTTCAGGTCTTCTGAAGCACTCCTAAATTACAAAGCCTCTTCCATATCCCACTGTTTGAAATTATTTATTGTTAAGAGGCTAGAGAGAAAAATATTCTGATTAAATTCTTTCTAGTCTGTGATTTCATGAAAGTGATTGGATTTTAAATTTGTTTCATTTTCAGAATTTCAGCTTTAATTTTTTTTTTTGCCACACCTGGCTTTGCTTAGGGATGATGCTGCAGTGCTTGGGGAACTGCAAGGCAAGCACCTTACTCCCTCTATTATTTATGGCCTTGGGATTTTAAAAAACATTTTTTTAAGGAAGTAATGTTTATTAATTCATTTTCTAATTGAGAAAGTCTGAGGAAAAATTAATGAAATGAGCAATTTCATAGTCAAGGCAAAAGTGAAGGGAAGGAGTATGAAAAATTTTATGAGTTTTTTCTGGAGCTGTTTCTGCTCTCTTCACTTTCCTTGCTCTACTTTTGACCTCATACCATCTCTGATTTCCAGAGTGTTGTAATTAGGGATTCATGACACTGCAGGGAGGCAAATGAAAGCCAAGCATAGAGTTAGGGTTGACAGACACCAGCCCTAGACAGGTATGTGCTAAGGAGGTGAGAAATTTTGACGCAGTTCTCCTGTGGTTCTAAGTGCAGTGTGCTTTTAAGCTTTTAATTAAATTGCTTATTTTCCCTAGCAAATCTCTTTATCATTCAACATGGCATGCAAGAAATTCACCAAATTCAGGTTGACATGCCTGTGGCGTGTAGATTAGACATGGAGCAGTGTAAAATTTCTGATATTGACATACTTGGAATCTTGTTATTTCCCTGGCCTTCTGTTAGGCGCAACATGAAGCAATAAGCAAACCAGCACAGTGAACAGTTTGAGTTTTCTCACAGCGCCAGTGACGACCAATCCACATCTATTTTTGTGCTGATTCTGATTCTGTGTTTCTCTAGTTGGAGTCTTTACCAATATTCCGAAAGCTGCAGTGGTTTTCACAAGATGGGAAGTCTGTTTTCTTCTTGTGGCTGTGCTGTGAGAAATGGAACCGATGAAACTTTAAATGTGACTGTTCAGGGGCTGACTCATTGAGCACTTGAAAAGTGCTTTTTCCTTATAGTGACTATTTGTTTCCTTCCTTCTCATTTCGTTGTCCACATATTGGTGTTGATTAAAGATTAAAGGGAGACAATTGCTGGTTGACGCTGAGGGGGGTCTGGGGGCCAGTGTCAGGGATGAGGTTAGTGGCTTTGTTCATTTAGGGTTTGCCATTTCAAAAGTGTCCTCGCCCAGATTTGGAGGCACAGTGTGGTAATTGAAGTTAGAATTTTCTTTTTGTGTCTCAAGTTTGTAGCGAGATGGCTTGACCCTAATTTGGACGGAGGAAGACAGGGACAAACATGTCCTTCAGTCTGGTCAGCTCTGTCCTGCCAGGGGAAGCCACCGGTGATGGCAAAGTGAGCCCACCTTGCTTCACAGCAGAGAGCAACACTGGAAATACTGCCTGAGACTGAGGGGCAGGCAGTGTGTGAAGCAGGTTCTTGGTAGCTACTTTTAGCTCTTTGAAAAATTTATATCTCAAAGCCCTAAATCTTTCTCCTGCGTCACAGCTGCTGGCCTACATTCACCAGAATATGCTGCTTCTCTTCTGATATTTATGGGAGGGAGAGTGAGGCATGATAAATGAGAAGAGGGTTTAGTTATCAGTTCAACCTCCGCCACACCCCCATACCCGCGTTCTTAATTTCTAACACATGAAAATCTTCTTCCAAAGGCATCCTTAGTATGTATTATTGAAGGAAGAGGAAAATAAAACAGATGGCCCACACCCCCTGTTTCACACTGACTGAATCGAACTCTCAGTGCACACCGCTCCTTATAATTGATTCCTATTCATTAATGCTGACACGAATGGTTTATTGCGGATAGCAGAGACAAGCTGCATAGTTTAAAAAAGAAAACAGGGTGAAGACATTTTTCTGTACAAGAGGCCTTGGCACACGATGAAGACTTACTTATAGTCAGACAGAACTTTTCCTGTAGTCAGGAAATAGATCTGCAAAATAAGGCTGAAAAGAACTAGTGGTTAAAGTTCGGGCCGGAGAGATAGCCCAGCGGGTAGGGCATTTGCCTTGCGCGCAGCCAGCCCATGCCGGCCCGGGTTCGATCCCCGAGCACCGCTGGGAGTAATTCCTGAGTGCAGAGCCAGGGAGTAACCCCTGAGCATTGCTGGGTGTGACCCAAAAAGCAAAAAAAAAAAAAAGTTCATATGTGCTACTTTCGAGGTGGTCTGATATCATTTAGTTTAGGACTTAGAATTGGTACTTTTTAGCAGGCACCCATTGTCAGTAAAAGCAAGCGAAGAAAGATTCTGGGAATAGTCTGAATTATAAATCAGGAAGCAATAATAAACATAAAATTTCTTGCCCAGCTGATAGCTTATAAACAGTATAACGACAGCAGATGCTCCGGGTCGAATAGTTTGTGATGGTGAGGATGGAAATTCTGTACAGTAATGGTTTTCTACTACGGTAATATATTTCAGCTCCAAGCAAATTTTGGGTTCTTATTCTTGCAAAGCAAGTCTGGGGAGATAACTGTAAAACTTTTTACATTAGGCCTTTGATTAAATACTGGGATCATGCATTGACCTTATATTATTTCATAGGAAGGTAAGCTGAGCCAGAAAAGAGCTTGCTTAGTTGAAGGTGACAGTAACAGAACGACTTTCCTGGTTAAACACATTGCTAATGGAAAATTAAGGATGAAATTACATCAGTCTATTCCTTTTCCAGTGGTATAGACAATGATACATACGATTTTGCTGAAACTAAAGAAGAAGAGATTTTATATCCTACAGAGTATAGGTGGAAGGGCAAAGGAGAAGGATGGAAAGGGAGGTGAGATAACAATTCCAGAAACAACACAACTCTTGGCTACTGTGATTCAGAATAATTTGAAAGGGTAAGGTTCATCTATGGTGCTTAAGCCTGCTTCATATCATAAGGGAGCTCTAGATCATTCAACATCCCACTGACAGACATTAAAACTGTCTAGGAATATAAATTTAGAACTTCCTATTGGTTGCTGCTTTCCAAGCAACACAGAAAGTTTTCTAACAACTTCTCTGCTGAAAAAAGGGTAATTTCGGTTTGAGTGTTTTCACATTATAATTTTATTTGTTAACTCAAAGATCAATAACCTCCGATTTTCAAGAAAAATTAAAATATACTAGATAAGAGGTTGTCTTGGCTTGAATGTTCAAGGAGATAGCTCTTTTTTCCCTCCCTACTTCCCTTATTTTTTCCATTCTCTGTCACTATTTCCAACAGAAGTCCCTGGATCCCTTTGCCTTTTTTATTAGGAAAATAATATATGCAGATGTATCCATATCATAGCAGGGCAGTGGAGAGCATCTACTCTGCATTGTGGCCAAGGTGGGTAATATTTTCCAGATCATAATTTGGATGCCAAACATGAATGTTGGTATTACACAGTGATAACTGAATAGTGACTCCTGACTGCAAAGCTTAAAATGTGTCTAAGGAAAGAGAATGTCCAAGTGTGTTTTATATTGGCTCTCATCTGCCCTCACACAGAGGTAGGATTCTTTTGAGATGATTTTTAAGCATTTAACCTGTGATCTGGAGGCTAATAATTAGCTAGGTTAAGCGTTAGCGATGATACCGTGTTATAGGAGAAAAGCATAGCACATGCAGAGACTCAGAGGTCAGAGAGGAAATGATGGTTTTGTGTACCTGAAAAACATTGAAATTGCTAGATGCATTTGTTAGGTACAAGTTAAACTGCTGTAGCAATGTCAACAAAATTACAGTAGCTCAAAAAGGGAAATTAATTTTTTCCCCATGAAATTGTGTAGAATTGATCAATAAGCCATGGTGGATAGGCAGTTTATTTCTAGGAGCCATTCTGGAACTTAAGCTTTTTAAAAATCTTAACCATGCACTTTGCTAATGAAAAACTATTTCTAGCATCCCCTAAACTATTGAACTGTTGGTATTTCAAGTGATAGCTGAAAGTCAGAAAGAACTCTGCTATTGGATGTCTATTGAGGAGAGGAACCTTAGATTGATGTTAGGGATGATTGCTCAGCAGTAGTGAGAAATCAGCTAGTAGTTGACCAGATGAAATGTACTGGGCAGGAGAGGTCCATAGAGAACAGAATATTTCATTGTTGTGTTTGAGCCACACCTGCCAGGGTTCATGGATTATTCCTGACTCTGTGCTCAGGGATCACTCTTGGCAGGGGTTCAGGGGGCCATTTGAGATGCCAGGGATTGAACCTGGATAGGCTGCATGCAGGGCAGGCACCTGCCCTCTGTATTATCATTCCAGTCCCCAGAACATTTTTGAAGAACTCATGCTTAGAGGGAACATGGTATACTTTGTACTGAAAGACACTGGGGAGAGTTTTTGTTTTTGTACTTTAAGACAGAGCAAAGCCAGTTTGAGCCCAGGTCGTGCGGCCGCTAGCGACATGGGCCACTAAAATAGTGAAACAGTAATGTCTTTTAATGTACTGCATTCAACCAAGAGCAGGAAAGTTTGTTGGGAAGGAGATATAAAGAGGAAAGAAATGACATACAGAACCCGCCAAGTGGTTGAGGTGCGGGAGGGGGGAGGGAGGTGGGGACATTGGTGATGGGAGATGGGTTTGGGCGGAGGGTGCGTGTTGGAACACTGTAGAACCAAAGCTCTACATGAGCATCTTTCAATTAAAAAAAAAGGTGGAATCTACCACAAACATGTGGGAATCAGTGGTTAGGTAAGACAGAGAAGGGAACAGTGTGCTAATATTTGTCAAAAATGATAATACCAGCCTAGAACTGAGCATTGAATATAGGAAAAAAAGATATACATGATGATCTCTGAATGTATGTATTGCAATCCACAATGTGTAAGAGAGAGAGAGAGAGAGAGAGAGAGAGAGAGAGAGAGAGAGAGAGAGAGAAGAGATGGAGAACTTGCCATAGAGGCAGGCTACGGGGAGGGGGAGGGAAGTAGGGACATTGGTGGTGGGGGATGGGCACTGGTGGAGGGATGGGTGCTGGAACACTGTATGGCGGAAACCCAAACATGAACATCTTTGTAATTGTATATCACATGGCGGTGTAATAAAATATTTAAAAAAAAAAGATGTTGCAACAAAAAGTCCGCAAATCCTACTAATTCAAACAAGATAGAATATAGATTTTTTTTTTTAGACAAAGCTCAGAATTTGGTCCAGTAACTTCTTGAGCAGTGGACTTCCTGCTTTTTGTGTCAAGTGCTTTTCTGCATATTGCTCCATGAGCCCACAGTTATAACCAAGGCATTTGAGGAATGGTTTTCAGTCTTTGTGTACCTGCAGACCAGTGCCAGTCTATATATCAGTGGTTGAAGAATGCTGTTCTAGAGGGTAGGTGCCTGAATAGTGCCTTTGCACTGCTAATAGGTGTGATTCTTAATTAGAACCCCTGAGGCATGAAGAAACTGTCTTTGCTTTATAAATTAATATACAAATACAGATATCACTGTCTTCCTTTTTAATTTAAGATAAATTGCATATCTCTACAAACTCTGATTTTAGGATTTATTTAAAGATAAGTATAAGGACACTGGTAAAAAGGTGATTACGGGGCGGGCGATAGCCCAGCGGGTAGGGTGTTTGCCTTGCACGGCCGGCCCATGCTGGCCAGGGTTCGATCCCGGCATCCCATATGGTCCCCCGAGCACCGCCAGGAGTAATTCCTGAGTGCAGAGCCAGGAGTAACCCCTGAGCATTGCGGGTGTGACCCAAAAAGCAAAAAAAAAAAAAAAAAGGTGATTACGGTGTAATTTAGCAAGATGTTTCTGGTGTAATGGTCTGAATGAGTGCGGGCAATATGGAAGACTGAAAAGCCAGCTTTGTTATTGCTGTCATCCAGATGAGAAGGACTTTCTAGTAATGACTTTCTATAAGACAAAATATAGCTGGCAGATACATTTTAATTTTGGGTCTCCCAAGTGGTGTGCAGGAGGTCATCCCGGTCTCGGCAGGTCTATCAGTTAGGCTGTTGGTTCAGTTCAAGGACCTGAGGATTGGAAGATACTGAGGCCCTGTGGTGCTGGGACCACCAGGGTCACCAGTGGGGCTGGTAGCCATGAGGACCACACCAGTCAGTTCTCCATGGCTATATCTGGTGATACTCTGGGCCCTGACAATGCTAGGCTTGTGCCCAAACCACTATACTGTCCCAGTCAATGTCTACAAGTCTATTCAGAAAGGAGTTGCAACTTGAATAGTTACTTGGGCTTCAGAATAGGCAAGCACATAGTGCTTGCTCCAGCACACATAAGAGAGATGCAAATCAAAACAACAATGAGATATCACCTCACACCACAGAGAATGGCCCATATTCAAAAGGGTAAAAGTAACAAGTGCTGGCATGGATGTGGGGAAAAGGGGACTCTCATACATTGTTGGTGGGAATGTCGACTTGTACAACCTTTCTGGAAAGGTTGTACAAGTCGACAACCTTGGTCATTCCTCCAAAGACTAGAAATTGAACTCCCCTTTGACCCAGCCATACCACTCCTTGGAATATACCCTGGGAAGCCAAAAACACACAGCGGAAACACAATCCGCACTTTTGTTTTCATAGCAGCACTATTCACAATAGTCAGAACCTGGAAACAACCAGTATGCCTGAGAACTGATGACTGGATAAAGAAACTGTGGTACATCTACACAATGGAATACTATGCAGCTGCCAGGAAAAATGAAGTTATTAAATTTGCCTATAAATGGATGGACATGGAAAGGATCATGTTGAGTGAAATTAGTCAGAAGGAAAGAGAGAGACATAGAATGACTGAATTTATTTACATGACATAAATATATCAGGTGATCTTACCAAAAGTGGAAATTACCACAAGCGTGAGGGAGTCAGAGGTTAGGTAAGACAGAGAAGGGAACATGTGTGAATAAATGTCGAAAGGGCTGATACCAACATAGAACTGAGCATTAAATACAGGCCAAAAAATGCACATGATGGCTTCCAAGTGTATGTAGTGCAACCCACAATGTGTAGGAGAAGGAAGGGAAAGAGAGGGAGAAAGAAAAGAGATAAAGAACCTGCCATTTAGGCAGGCTATGGGAGGGGGAGGGAATTGGGGACATTGGTGGTGGGATATGGGCACTGGTGGAGGCGGGTGCTGGAACACTATGTGACCGAAACCTCCAAACATGAACAATGTTGTAATTGTATATCTCACTGTGGTATAATAAAGTATTAATTTAAAAAAAAATAGGCAAACACATAATAAAGTCAGCCTGTTGAGTGGTGGGATATTCTAGGGAGCTGGGCTATGCAAGTTTTCACAGACCTGAACCAAGTGCTAAAAGTCATGTTGCATGGTCTGATGTCCTTTTTATAAAGAATCTTGGATTATTATATAAAACATTCTGACTTTGAAGTGTTGGCATCTGAGTAAACATTAAACAGATGTACAAAGTGTAGGCCAACATTGTAACGGCCCAAAAGGTCAGTAAATTGAATTTGGTTTTCACAGAATTATTTGTACTTAGCTTTTAACTTTATTAGAAGAGTAGGCTGCTATAAGAAAGGAATTCAGTAATATGTTGACTGAAAGAACAGATATTTATATCCCATGTGACAACTCCACTATGAATGGATACGTATTTAGACATCATTATGGTTCATTGTTGATCAGGTACTTTCCAGAGTTGTTTTTCCAGTCATCCCCATGTGATTGTTTATCCACCTGGTTGGAACTGCCCAGCACGTCAGAATTCCATCCCATATATAAACAGAAGGAACATGGCGGTGGCATAACCACTGTCCTAAGAATGTTCATCTGGTCATAACATCTCCTTCAGTATTCCTCCCTTATGGCTTTTATGCTGATGTTGATTAGACATTGGCAAGATGATTCCTATTTAATAGAGAAATAAGGATCAAGTAGCTTGTAACTTACCCAAGATTAAAAGAGAATAGAATTAGGACTAGAATTTGCTTTAACTTAATAAAATATCTTTCAAATGTATTTGTCATAATTTGTCTGAGACCCTGTTGCCTAACAAAATTTAGTCATTGTCCAAACTCTTACTGGAGATAGCAACACTTGTTTTCACTCCTGGATACCCTTTCACATTCCTCTTCCAGACTATCATTCTTGTCGCTTCTTTCATCGTATAGGGTCTACACAAAGATCAACAGCCCTTTAAATACTTAGTAGCATGATTTTGCTCTGGCAGAATCAGAATATTCCTTTGTCTTAAATGTTACGGCTTAATCATGTGCAGGAACATTGATTCCTTATGATGTGGTTTCTACGTGTGGCAATAACCCTTGATCGCATCCAATTTCTGTTCTGAGAAAACTATTAGAGAGTGTTAAGGCCAGAATTGTTCTCATTAGTCAAATCACTCCTCTAGTTCTGGGAGTCAGGGAGCCGCTGACAGTATCAGAAGTTCTCTTCTACCTCCAAGGCCACTGGGGAAACAGATGAAAACTCATGAGTCTGGCGCCAGTTCCAAAAAAGGCTTTTAATAGTACAAAAGCTCTTCCACAGCAACCCAATATAATGAAAGAACTCTAGCTCTCGTCAGAACTTTGACTATACAAGAGAGCCCAAGTCTCCAACCTAAGAGAGAGGATTTCACCTGAGAGGAGTCCTTCCCAAAAGAAGGAGAAAAAGGAGAGGTGGCCTCAAGTCAGTCCCCTTTCATACACCAAAGTAATCCCTATTGTGACAGGGGAGTGTCCTATCAACAAAGAACCCTAAACAGCTTGTAGAAGGGTGGTGCTGCACCCTATTATAGGTATAAACAAAGGATTACACCAAGGACTAATCCCTTCTGAGATTATCTCTTATGAAAAACACTGGAGAGAGGGGGGCTGATATAAAGTAATACATCTTAATTTCATGAGCTTCATGTAATCTAGATGGTACCCACAAGGTCCTTCTTACTTATTATCTGCACCAGGGTGATTCTGAGTATCTTGTTCTCAGTATACTGAAAGGGTCACACTTGCCTGTGTGAGGGCAAACTAGTATGATCCTTCCTATAATCTTAAAGATAGTCTCAAAGTAGTCAGGGTGGCAGTCTCCTGGTAAATTCTAACTGTCCCACACTGGGTGCAGTGGAAATAAAGAGGAGCTGTGCCCAATATAGAAAACATAGAACTCTTAGTAGATGTATAATAAGTCAGAAGTTATATAGAGTCAAGGTGACTTCTGTAACTGCCACACCCTCTAGCAGTGTTTACATAGAAGAGAGATCTCATTAGAATGAACCTTGGCTTAAGAACATATAAGTAGATTAAGCTGTGAGTAGGTAAAATAGCAAAGCTCCCTAACTAGCTAAGCCTGTCATCCAACAACTCTCCCTTTTTTGTTTACAAAAATATAAAAATACAAGTATTCTAAATAATACATACAGAGGAGTGATACAGAAAAGGAATAATTCCAATCACAAGATAATATCACATGTTGTCCCATGTCCGAATTCATTTTGAACCCAGAGTAAAGTTCATAGTAAAATGTCTCTGGCTGTTTGGTCATAACTGACTACAGCCGTATTGCCTTAAATTAGTGTGAATCAGTCTCCCATGTCTTATATGAAGTCACATGTCTGGAACAAGTTCTGAAGAACTGATTCTGGAACAGCAACATAGGTGAAGATGGGAATGAGTCTCAGGAGAGCAATCATCAGGAGTTTGATGAATTGTCAGTAACAATGGATCAGGTTTCAGGAGCACTGGAACAAAGGTCTCAAGCACTGGAATAGGTTTCTGGAACAGTGGTACAGGCCTTTCGCAAGGCATCTTCAGCAAGGGAACACGGCACTGGTAATCATACCTGTAACTTAATTTTAAGTGAGACAAAAACACTTTTAATAATTAGTCACAAAAGAGATCATCAGGGGTTTGGAGGAACCCAAGTCTGGAATGGAGAGAAGAACATAAAGAGCTCCAATGCAAGTGGAGCAGTGAGATAAGTATGAGAGTTGACGAATCCAAAATTGATGAGTCTAGTAGGTCAGCGAGGGAACTGATGAATCCAATAGAGGTTTGTAGTGGTCAGAAATTGAGAAGGTAGTAGGTTAGACATAACATAGACATAACATTAATCACAAACATAACGGTGGCCACCACCACGCACACACACAGACACACACAGACACACACCCCTTTGATCAATCAGTATATTACAGCTGTATATATGACCTATCTAGGGTGATAAATGGTAATGAATCAAGCGCTTCATAATATGAAGCCAGCAAATACAATGGTGAGAAAGTGTCCTTTCCTATGAATAGAAACATTAGAGAAAAATATTTTTTATTGATTTAGCAAACCTTTTTTGTAATGAGCACTGTGGTAAGAGTCCAGATTATTAAGTACCTGTAGAAGGAATCTGTAGCAGACAAGTTCTTTTCTTGTAAAATTTTAAATAGCTATAAACAAGAAATACTAGAAAACTCATTACTTGTTAAACCATTTTTGACATAGAACACTATTTCCAGAGTTTACCTTTTATCCACCCCTTTTTTTTTAATAGAATTTATCTTCAGCTATAACATCAATAGGCTTCAAGGTAAGATTATTATTATAAGTGAATTAAGTGTAAATGTTTTTAACAGTAGTTTGCGACTTCTTTCTGTGACTTTATTTCGCGAAGAATTTAGGCATTTCCTGAATTTTGGAGAACTTGAGTTTTAACAAGATGTAGTGGAACCCAAAGCTTCTTGGAAGGGTTGCCATCTCTTGAAACATAGGCATATCCTTTTCCTTGGATGAGGAGGTTACCTGTTACCCATTTATTGTCAATTTTCACCCAGATAGGTGAATTGATTGGTTTCTGAGTCTGTATATCTTTTTTAAAAATATCTTTCAGCAGCTGTGTACATCTCATCCTGAGTTAAATTTAAGAAATTTAAGGTGAATAATAAAGATAAAGAATCCATTGGAGGCATACTTGTTTTTTGTTGCTTCAGTAACTGAGTTTCAAGCGTTCTGTGAGTACATTCAAGAATTCCTTGTCCTTGTGAATTATATGGAATTCCTGTAATATGTTTGATCTGCCACTCTTTGCAAAAGGATTTGAAGGTTTTGCTGGTGTAAGCGGGACCATTATCTGTTTTTATAGTATGAGGAACACCCATGACAGAGAAGCACTGAAGTATAAAGGAGCAAACAACTTTGGCTCTTTCAGAAGTCATTGCAACAGCCCATATGAACCAAGGATATCAATGACCACATGAAGGAAAGGTTTGTTTGGGAGTAAATAAGTTAGTATGTTTTACACCCATCTGCCACAATTCGTTTGTCTGTAAACCTTGAGGATTAACTCCGGCTACATGAGATGTACAATGTAAAGGAGCACAGACAGGACAATTACGAACAATTTTTAGCTCCATGGGATGCCATGGTGTATATGAAGGCGGCAAGCATTTGTATGTAGAGTTTGATGCTCTTTCTCAGCTGATTTGAATACAGGTGCTGCCAAGAGATCTGCTGCATTTCCTCAAACTATCAGCCTGAGGAGGCCAGAGTGCTACCAGATATGTGAAATACATATAGGAAATGTTCTTTTTGGAGGATTTCTTGAAGTTTCTGGAGTAGCTTCTGAATTATGGGATTATGGTGCTTAATGAAGCAGTGACAATTCTGGGAGATAAGCCAACTACATATGCTGAATCACTTACCAGATTATATGGGCCAGATATATGCGATAGTAAATATATCAGGGTTGCGAGTTCCACTTGCTGAGCTGATTTAAAATTTGTATGCACTGTTGTGGTCAATGAAGAACCAGTAATTCCGCCCTTTCCTGATGAGGAACCATCAATATAGTATACTGGAGCATCAGGAATAGGTGAGGAACGGACAATGGTGGAAATTACAAAAGGTGTCCTCTTTAGAAATTCCCAGGTTTTTCCAGCTGGATAATGATAAGATATTTCTCCTGAAAAGTCTGCCAAGGCTCTTTGAAGGATTTCACTTAATAGTAAAACAGCTTTAATTTTTTTAGGGTCCAGGTAATACAATTACGAGGATCATGTCTAAGTAATACTTGGGTTCTTGATCTGCCCTTAATTGTAAGGTTGGCTATCATCTCAAGGTAAGGTGTACAAGTACGATTCTGCTTGTTATATAAGTAAACCCATTTTAATGGTCCAGTTAATTGGGCTATAGCAGCAGTTGGAGCCGGATATTAAAGACTAATAGCCATACCTTTTCTCCAGGATTAAATCTGGACAGGTAAGATTTTTGAAGCTGATCCATAAAAAAGTCTAATTCCTTCTGAGCTTCAGGAGTTAATTGTCTTGGGCTATTCAAAACAGGATCACCTTCAAGGGTGTGGAACAAATTGCTGAGCTCACAGTTAGGAATCCCAAGGGAGGGGGCATACCCAGTTGATATCTCCTAGCAGTTTTTGAAAATCATTAAAATCATTCAGGTTTTGAGCTTCTTTTTGACTAATGGAGATTTTTTGAGGATGTACTGTAATGCGGTCAAGAGCATAGCCCAAATATTCATATGGAGGTTGCATTTTGGATTTTCTCCATAGTTACTTATAAACCAGCCTCTGGGTAAAACTGTCATTACTTCATTATACAAATTCTGAAGATCTCTGGAATTATTGCAAGCTAGCAAGATATCCATGTAGTAGATGATGTATGCATTGGGAAATTTAGCACGAGTAGGTCACAAAACTTCATCAACAAAGTGTTGACACATTGTTGGTGAGTTAGTTATTCCTTGCAGCAGTACTGTCCATTGAAACCTATGTAAAGGACCTTTATGGTTAAGAGAAAAACTGAAAATGCAAACCTTTTACGATCATCTGGGTGGATAGGTATGTTGTAGAAACAGTCTTTTAAGTCTATGATAATTAGTGGCCAATCTTTAGGAATAGCCGCTGGAGAAGGGAGCCCAGGTTGCAGGGCTCCCATGGGGACCATTGTGGAATTGACATTTCTTAGGCCAATCAGCAAACACCATTTGCCTGATTTTTTCTGTATCACAAAAACTGGAATTCCATTCTGAAAATGATGGCTCAATCTATCCTAAATTTAACTGTTCTTCTACTCAGTCTGTCAGTGCCTCTAACTTTTTTGATGTTGAGGGACCACTGTGATGTCCATATAGGTTTGTTAGATTTCCACTGAATACAGATAGGTGGTGGGCGCCTAACCACAGCGGCCCCAATTAAAAAGGGTCACTCTCTGAATAAGGCTCATTAGGGAGAGCTGGAACAGGCGCCGGATGGGGGATTGAATAAGGTATGTGAATCACTGTTCCCCACTGCTCCAGTATGTCTCCACCCATAAATTTAAAGGCATGGGGCTATATAAGGCTGGACCATGGCTATGTTTCCCCTCAGGGCCAATACATGGCAGCCATCTCGCACTCTGTCGGAGAAGAGAAGAAGAAATATTGCCTACCCCACTCAGGCTATGGGACACTTTCTTCACAGTCCAGTTAGAGGGCCAATGCTTGGCGGAGATTATAGATATGTCTGCCCCTGTATCCAATACCTTATGATGTGGTTTCTACATGTGGTAATAACCCTTGGTCACATCCAATTTCTGATCTGAGAATACTGTTAGAGTGTTAAGGCCAGAATTGTTCTCATTAGTCAAATCACTCCCTCTAGTTCTGGGTAACCACAACTTCCTGTGTAGATAAGTGAAATTGCATGAGACAGTTTTGAAGGGATTTCGCAAATACAGATCAGGGAGAGCTACAGAATTTCCAGACCCTTGATTGATCTTTCTGCTTGGTTTTCCTTTTAACACAAGTGTTTGAACAAAACATACAAAGGATGAATTTGGATTTCTGGCTAATTAAAAGTTGTAGGGATGTGGAATTGTCTCTCTTCTGACTTTTAATAGAATTAGGAAAAGAACTAGGCATGACCACATACTTGTAGTTGCTCTGAAGAAGAATGGGCAGAACAATGAAGCAGTGATGTACTGACAGTGCTTGGGTGTGTACAATAGAAAAGCCTCTTTTTGTTTTGTTTTTGTTTTGCTTTGTGAAGGAGCATCGTGTTCTGTCAGTGGTGCTGGAGTTACGATGCCAGGATGCCTCAGTTCTGGTTTCGGTTCTTCTGCCACTGACTTAGTGAACTTTGGAAGTCTATTAATTTTGGTTTGCTTTAGGCAGCACATTAGTTTTAAGTGGGGAGGCTTTTCATCTTCCCAGAATGAGAATACGAGAGCAGTGAAGTTGCTTTTATGTAATTAAGAAAATAATATGTTTGGCTCTGTTTTCTATTAATTAGTCAGTTCTTAACAACGAAGGCAACAATGCTGATATTAATCTCATTATTTAGTAATGTGTCTTTCACTTGAGGATGGAATCATTTAAAGTATATATTAAAAAGTCTATCACTTTTATCAAGGGAACAATTTGGAACATTAAGAAATGGTTTTATCTCCGGTAACTACAGATGAACATTAAGAGATACTGTTAACAACATTGTCATCATCTCTGTTGTTACCTATTGAGCCTGTGCTCACGGGACCCTTTTTCTAAGAATAAGAAAATCTTTAATAGTCTGTATACACACAATATCTTTCATTATATTTTAAAAATGTTTACTAAAAAATGGAAACCTGAGCATGGCCATGTCTCTGAACCTGAGAAAAGCACTTATTTACCTGCTAATAAAAGTTTACAAAACAGTTCAAAATAACACAAAATAATAAAATTGAACAAAGTAGTTCAATACATTGTTTAAAATTTTTTACTGAAATCCTTGCCCTTGCTGTTTTAGAATGAATTTTTGAGCCACACCCACAGTGTTTAGGACTTACTCCTGGCTCTGTGCTCAGGGATCACTTCTAGCAATGCTTGGAAGAACCGTATGTGGTGGAGGGCACCCAGTTAGGGTGGACTGAATGTAAGGCAAGCACTTATTCCCTGTACTATCTATCCAACTGCTTCACTGAAAACTTCCCCCTCTTACCCGCCCTCCCTTTTGTGTGTGTGTGTGTGTGTGTGTGTGTGTGTGTGTGTGTGTTTGTGTTTGGGAACTCCCAGTGGTGCTCCCTCCTGGTTCTGCACTCAGGGATCACTCTTGGCAGGACTTAGGGGACTATACAGGTGACAGGAATTTGGGCTGGTCACATCCAAGGCAGGTGCCTGCTCGCCATACTATCTCTCTAGTCCCTGCTTCACTGAACTCTTCAGTAAGGAATATATTCTCCCTGGAAATATAGTCCAGGGCCTGGAGTAATAGTACAGTGGGTAGGGCATTTGTCTTGCACACAGCTGACCTGCATTCGATCCCGCCATTTCATTTGGTTCCCTGAGTACCGCCAGGAGTAATTCCTGAGTGTAGAGCTGGGAGTAACCCTTGAACATTGCTGGGTGTGATCCAAAAAAAAAAAAGAAAGGAAAAATATAGTCCAGAATGTTTTGCAAATTTGAAATTTTTCTGAAATGTATTATTTGAGAAGTTAATGCAATATAGTATTTTGCTTATATATATTTTTTTTTTGTGTGTGTGTGTGTATTTAAAAGAGATGTTATATTGGTGCCAATATAACATCTCTTTTAAATTATTCAATATCAAGTAAAGTTGACATTCCTAAATTTGACATTGTGATTTACAGTGCATTTACTATTTCTGCTAATTGGGAGTGTGAGTTCTCGTGCTCGGCAGGAACAATTGTATCAGATACAGTGCTTGGTTATGGGCCCCAAAAAAAATGATTTGAGATAATATTCATATGTGTTTCTGAAAAGGTAGTGTGAAAAATGTTTTAGCCGATCTCTATTAAGTTTTCTGAAAATAGATTATGAACTGGTAACTAATGGTAGGTTTTTGTTTTTTCGGTCTTCGCTTTTCACAGTTGTAATGAAGGGCAGAAAAAAAATGTTTGAGGTAACAGACTTAAGTTCTGTTCTCACACCTCTACTGGATTTTGACAGTGAGCAACTTTTGAGAATGGATGGAAATCTTGTCGCTTAATTTTAAATTCCACTTTCTTGTACATTTACATCTCAACCACAGTTTGGTTTTTAGTTTGCTTTCTCCTTGCTCACAGCACATTTTTTTTGTTGGCTTTATAAATAATATTGTCTTCCATATGGTTAATTGTTTACTAATCTCTTTGCTCCTGTGAGAGCTGAATATGCATCTTATTTTGGTTGAATTTCCTCTAACCTGCTTCTCTCCATGTTAACTGCTGCACTGTAGCATGGGGCATTGTGTGTCTCTGTCATGGAAAGCAACTGCTTTGGTTATCATTTTGCAATCTGATCTAAACCATTTTGTTTATGCACAGCGATTAGACTAATTCATTCTGGTAGACCTTTCTAACCTCTGGTAGTTTAGGTGAATTTCTTGTGGGCTTATAGTGGAAATAAATTACAAATTATCCTATTGCACCTAAGGTATTTTATTAGCAAGAAATTACAAAGCAATCATGGAATCTGTTCTGTAAACTCTATGATAGCTGTCCTTTCAGGTGCTTATTTCAGGGCATATTGCATGTTTGTTTCTTTTTGGACAAATGAAGGAATCTCCAGCAGAAAGTTGCTGCTAAGCTCTGGTTAAGTGGACAGTTGTTTGGAATAGAGATGCTTAATAGACATGCATAGTGTGTCTAAGAGACATGCCTATGGTGTCAGTTTCAGTGTCACAGCCTACAGGTTTACTAGATAATTTTGGTGATGCTTTGAGATTTTTCAGAAAAAAAATTGAAGATAATAGAGAGTTTTCATTTACTATTTGGCAGATTTTCCTTTGTGTGAACCTTCTACATTACTGTGGCATACTTGTCAAAATGAAGAAATCACCATTGAATATTAACTAGATTCTAATCTTTATCCCACAAATATCCCTTTCAGTTCTAATATTCAATTCAGGACTGCACATTTTGTTCAGCTATTAGGTCTTTGTTCAAGCTTCATGGAAGTGGCCAGTCCTGACACCCTAAACACCATGAATTTTGCCAGTGTAACTTGCTTCAAGTGTCTACAGCTCCTTGGATCAATACCATTTGTGAATCATAGAAAAATATGACTCTCTGGAAATGTGGATCTTTTAAGTTAATGTTGACTGAACACCTTTGGTATCTATAGTGCCAATTAAAGCTAGGGTTCATGCTTAGTATACATTTTATACAGCTCTGCTGTGGTGTTTTAAAGTAAATTACGGTTTATATAATACTTGATTTATGTTCAGGTTTTCAAATTAAATTGAGTATGTAATCAGACTCTTGCTGAACATAAATTCTTTGTCATTAAAATATCTTAAGTTTTGAGAGACAGTACAGGGGTTAAGGCCCTTGTCTCCAACACAGCCAATTTGGGTTCAATCTGCAGCATCACATGGTCCCCCAAACCCTGCCAGGAGTAAACTGTGTTCAGTGCTGCGGGCCCTTTTAAACATTTTATAACCAAAATTAAAACAGGCTGGGGCCAGCGAGCCCTGTAGGCCCTGTGCTGGGTCGCAGGCCCCTTTAGAACTTTTAAAAAATAAATAAATACATTAATAAATAACCAAAAAATAAATAAAGTACTTTTAAAAAAACTAGTGCTTTTGTTCACTTCTAAAACACATGGAAGGGGCCGGAGCGATAGCCCAGTGGGTAGGGCGTTTGCCTTGCACGCGGCTAGCCTGTGCCGGCCCTGGTTTGATCCCCGGCATCCCATATGGTCCCCGACCACTGCCAGGAGTAATTCCTGGGTGCAGAGCCAGGAGAAACCCCTGAGCATTGCTGGGTGTGACCCAAAAAAGCAAAAAAAAAAAAACCCAAAAACACACACAGGAAGATACAGAAAGCATAAACAAATTACACCTGATTTATAGAATTTCCACAATAGTCATAACAATAATAACAACTAAAAATAATAAAATAAAGAAAATATTCTTAGTTTAAACATTACTGTTTTTATTTTACTCTTATTGTTCCTGTGGACCCCCCCCCCCCCCTTAGCAAGAAGGAAAAGCTTAGAAATGCTTGTGGTCTGTGAATCTGTATCTATCTTTTTTTCTAAGTATTTTTAGAATATTTTCACCTCCCACCTCCCCATTGCTGTGAACTAATCTTATAATTTTGGGACAAGGAGACAAAAAGTTTTCAAATATATTTTTTCCCTTTTTATAAACCAGTTTTTATTTTTTATGGAATTTTACACTTTTGTGTTTTTCAGAAAGAAGTGTGTCAGATTTCCTCAGAACTTAAGACTCAGTAATATGCTGATGTCACAACTGAAGGAATTAGTCAACACCCTATCCTGTTTATTTTTGTTGATTGTTTTTCTTTTCTGGGTGCAGTTGTTGAATGCCTGTTGCCTTATTATGGGAGGAGTTGTTGACAGTGACTTAGCATGTCTGTTGTGCTAGTGACCTGTGAACTTTGGCTCAGGCTGACAGGAGAGTGGGTTTCCCCTGAGGTCTGGATCTCCAGCACCTCTGTGGGGTTGAGGTTAGACTGAGATATGCAGCCTAGTATCAGCTATAAGTACCTCAGAAAAGTAAAGCTTACATTCAGTGATTTTTTTTTTGCTGTTTTTTTTTTTTTTTTGTGGGGGGTCACACCCGGCAATGCTCAGGGGTTTCTCCTGGCTCTGCACTCAGGAATTACTCCTGACAGTGCTCCGGGGACCATATGGGATGCCAGGGTCGAACCTTGGCCAGCACCGGCTAGCCGCGTGCAAGGAAAATGCCGTACCCGCTGGACTATCGCTCTGGCCCCACATTCAGTGATATGTATGATGGAAAACATCTATTTATTCATGTATTCATTCATTCATTCACTCACTCATTCATTCATTCATCTTTTTAAATTATATCACCTATGAGATATACAGTTACAAAGATGTTCATGTTTGAGTTTCAGTCATACAGTGTTCCAGTACCCATCCATACACCAGTGCCCATTTTCCACCACCAATGTCCCCAATTCCCTTCCCCTCCCCCAGCCTGCCTCTATGGCAGGCACCTTGCCCATTCTCTCTCCTCTCTCTCTGTGTCTCTGTCTCCTTTTTTTGTCTCTTCCTTCTCTTACACATTGTGACTTGCAATACTTACATTTAGAGGTTATCATGTATATCCCTTTGCCTACATTCAATGCTCAGTTAAGGGCTGGTATTATCATTTGATGGAAAACATGTAAAGGCATAGTAGCTGAACACTGATATCAAGTATTTTCTGTTTTAAAAAAGAGAAGATCGTAAATGGAATTAATTCCAGTCTCAAGACAGACGTCTATTGTACTGAGCTAAGTTCCAGGCATTTATTGTACTGGGGACACAGAAAAATAAAATATCCTGGATTTGAGGGTAGTGTGCATAGGAGTGGAGACAGATACTGCCACCAGGGGTATCTGTGGCTCTGGCAAGTGGGAGGCTAGCCAGGAACCAGAGGAGCCTGCCTGGGAGAGGCAGGTACAGAAAGGGTGCCCAGGTGGATAAGAACCTGTGGGTACTGGACTATGGGTGAGTTTGAAGTTACTGGGGGAGAGTAGAGCCTGGTAAGGAGGAATTGAGCCAGAAGGGGGCTCCCTGACGTAATTTTCTAAGGTGAGATGCAGAATCCTCTGGTAAGGTAAGCATTGCCTCTTAGGACATCTATATTTGGCTTCAAATCTCCCATTTCTTATTTTATCAGGCTGAGATGCCTTTTGAGTATTTTTATATTGCATTTTATATGTATCCCCTTAAAAATTTGTCATAACAAAATGACTAAAATATAGGGAAAAGGTAAAAAGGGAAAAAAAGGAAAGAGCCCATAGACTCATAACTGTAGTTCAAAAGGATTGGAGTTTTCCTTTGTCATATCAAGATGTATATAAAAACTTTCTTCTCTTTCTTATTTATACTGTTAGAATTTGATGAAGTATAATGATACTAGAGGAAGGCTTAATTCTCAGCCGCATTCTGTGGGATGTTCAAGGAAAATAGGTTCTAGTAATGATAAAGGAATGATATTTTTCTATGATACTTCTGGGTAGAATGATGGGAAAGTATATATTCAATCCTTTTTTGCTGTAGCTGCTCTAACTTCAAACTGTGGGAGCTGAGTTTTTGGGTGTTTGAGGATAGCTGGGTGTATGTCTCTAAATTAGGTCAGAGCAACTTTTCACATTTTTGCCTCACAAATTCTTCTATTTGATGATCTAACATTTTTATTTAACCAATCTTTCTTTGACCTAACATATATGAAAGCTACCTCTGTATCATTTTAAACATTAATTGAGAGAAGGTAACTGTAGAAATCATTGTAATGAAAACAAAAGTGTAATTAAGTTCTAGGTGGATACTGATGCTTGCCAAAGGCACTAAGCCAATATTTTACTCTTTATTAAAATGGGAGATTAGCAAGCATTGAAGATTTATTCATGGCTTCCTGTCATCAGAGACTTGACTTTGGCAGAGCTATTGGAATAAAGTTTTTTGACTGTGTCTGTACTAATTTGCTTTGAAGGTGCCTCAGGATGAATGGTGTGATCCTTGCTTAATCTGCTCCTTTGAGGCTGTTATTATTTCAGGTATCCTAATAAGGACTTTAACACCTTCAGTACTGAATACTTAGAACTACAAATATTACTATAGAAATTTATATCAGAGTGTATAATTAGCCTAAGTGATGTTAGGAATCCTCCTTCATTCATAAAATGAGTGCCAGTATATGATTGGGCTAAGGGAATCCAGAGAATTGCTCCTGTGCCCTATCCGAGGACACAGGCTCCTTCTGCTGTCACGGACCCTGCACATCACTCTGGGGGGATCTTTTATCTTAGATTTGAAGTACTGAGCCCCTCCCAGAGCTACAAAACAGATGTGGTACCTGCTTACTAATAATTGGCCTAATTTAGTTCAGGACTTGGTTTCTGATAAATTGCCCAGTAGGAAGCTTGTGAAGAATGAGATAGTTATCTAAGGCCTAGCTTACCTGACTCTCACTAAAAGACATGGGCATTTTCTAAACAGTTTGCAGTATTTTTTCTATTTGGATTCAATTTGATTGAATGCTCAGCTATTGTCAAGCAAGTGCCATTTCCTCTCACAATATTTGGAAAATGTGGCCCCAGAGAAAAGCCATATTTGCATGATTTTGCCTTATTTTCTAGCAGTAGCATTATTTTCTCACATTTTTTCGCTTCTCAAATTATCCTTTCAAATTTTTAATTTTCAACGCATTGTGGATTGATACAATTCATTACTAGAAAATTAGAATCATGCTTATAAAACATAAGTTCAGACTTTTTATTATTGGTTCAACACATAAAATGACATTCCAGTAAATGACAAGCATAACATAGGGAAATGCAGAATTTTTAATTATGAAAACTGTACACAGGAGAGTGTTTTTCTTTGCTAACATGCAATTGTAACTGAACAAATTGTGAATTAGTGTTTTTTTTAATTTTCTTACAAACTTTTAATTACTAATATCATTAAATTTTTTTTTTTTTTTTTTTTTTTTTTTTTTCTAATTTTAATGTCAGTTTTTTTCACTTTTTTTTTTGTTAAAGCACTGTAGTTTACAAAGTTATCTATAGTTGAGTTTTAGGCATACTAATTGCAGCACCGATCCAACTATCAGTGTTAACTTCCCTACACCATTGTTCCCAGCTTCCATCCCATAAGCTGCCCCCATCCACACCCCAGTTTGCCTTTTTGACAGTTATCTAAGTTCAGTTATTAGAGTTTGTATATCTTGATTTTGGTGTTGTTAAACACTGTGGTTTGCATATTTGGCTCTATCATTCCTTAATACCTTTGTACCTGAATCCCCTTACCTGCTTTTCCCTCCCCATCCCGATTGCTTCTCTTCTCTTCTTCTCCTCCCCTCCACTCTTTCTTTTCTTCTCTCTATATTCTGGGGTCAAAGGTGTTCTGGACAGCTGCTCTTTAAAACATTGCATTCCCTCATCTAGTTATTCTGAATGCCACATATAAGTGATATCATCCTGTGTTTATCCTTCTTTTCTGGCTTACTTCATTTAACATGTCATCCAGTTTCATCCATGTTTCCATGAATTTCATGATTTCATCATTCCTTACAGCTACTTAATATTCAATTGTGTATATACTACATCTGTGTGATCCACTTATCAGCCATTAGACGTCTAAGTTGATTCCAAATCTTAGCTGTTTTACTGAGTGCTGCAATGAATAATGGTGTGCATAGATTCTTTTGAATGAATGTTTTTCTATCCTGGAGCTAAATACTCAAAAGTGGAATTGCTGGGTTATATGGGAACTTAAATTCTGAGTTACTGAGAACCCTCCATACTGTTTTCCATAGGTGTTGGACCAGACAACATTCCCACCAGCAGTGGATGATAGTTGTGTTTCACCACATCCTTGCCAGCAGTGTTTGTTCCACGTGTTTTTGATATGTGCATGCTCACTGATGTGAGAGGCAATATCATTGTCATTTTGATTTGGATTTCCGTGATAAGTGATGTTGAGCATTTTTTCATGTGCTTGTTGGCCATCCATTGGTCTTCCTCAGAGAAGTGTCTGTTCATTCAAAGAGAAGCCCCTCCCCCTTTGGGATTTTTAGATTAAAAAAAATCTTTGTGAATGCTTTATAGTTTCATGCGTGTTAACCATTTAGCTAATGTGTTGAGTGTGACTGTTTTTCTGCACTCAGCTGTTGTTTAATTTCAGCTTGTGTCTCTTTAGCCATACAGAAACTATTAAGTTTGATGTAGTCCCATTTGTTTAGTTTTTGCTTCTGTAGCCTTTGCCAGTGGTATCATATCTTTGAAAATTCCTTTGAGTTCTAGGTCTCGGACTGTTATGCCTATATTTTCCTCTGAATATTTTATAGACTTAAGTCTGATCTCAAGGTCTTTGATCCATTTTGAGTTGATTCTAAGGTATGAGATATGGATTCAGCTTTAAGTTCTTGCATACCTTTATCCAATCCTCCCAACACCATTTGTTAAAGAGGCTGTCATTTTTTAAAAAGGAAAAATAAGTTAATTAAATTAAATTAATTTTTTGTATTATACCATGGTGAGATATACGATTACAAAAGATATTCATAATTGGGTCTTAGTCATACAGTTTTCCAGCACCCTTTCCCGACCAGTGCCCCATTCCCACCACCAATGTCCCCACTTTCCCTCCCACCTCCCCCAGCCTGCCTTTATAGCAGGCACTTTTCCTTTTCCTCTCTCTCTCAAAAAGGTTGTCTTTATTCCATTTGATACTCCCACCTCCTTTGTTGAAAAGGAGCAGATCATATATATGATTTTTTCCGCCTAGGATATTTTATTCTGACCCATTGATCCAAGAGCCTTTATTCCAGTGCCATGATATTGTCTTTCATAAGTCCTTGAAGAATGCTTTATAAATTTGGATAGGGATTGCATTCAACCTATATAGTAGTTTAGGTAAGATGGTAATTTTGACATTACTGATTATTTGAATCTATGAGCATGGACATTGTTACTTTTTAATGACATAGGTGAGCCTGCTTTATGTTTGTGAATATATGTTTTCTGATTTGGATTGATGACATGCTACTCGGTTTTTTGTTGTTGATTTTTGTTTCTGGGCCACATCTGGTGATGATCAAGTGTTACTCCTGGCTATAATTCAGGAATTAATCTTGGTGGTGCTTGGGGACCATTGGGATGCTAGGGATTGAGCCCAGTTCAGCCACATGCATGGCAAGCACCCTGACTCACTGTACCCATCACTCTGACCCTCATGACATGCTCTTCTTAAGATGAATGTCTATCTAAAGAATTTTAGACTCTTTAAAATAACAGTAAAGAAACAAGTCTCACCAAAGGGTGTGTTGACAGGAATGAAAGAAGTTTTAAGAGAAAGTTTAACAGATCATTGTGTTTATTTAAAATTTTCACACAAAGTAAAACAAGTGATATTGTCATTTTACAATTGTTTTCATATTTTATTATTTCAACAATTTTATAGTATGTCATTTTCTTCTTGAAGGAAGGGATGATTTCTGGGTTATAGTTGTCAGCCAACCTGAAAACACTGTATGTTATAATGTGGTCCTTTTGCGCTCTACTAACATGTTTTCTACCCTACCCTGACTATGACCTGTTCCTTGGGACGAATCTACTTAGTCCAAGCTTGAGTATTAGGAAATGCTAAAGTGCATGAAAATTTTATAACTGCTTACTCTCCATTTTCGTGCTTTCTTCACAGATCAGTAGCAAACCATTTTCCAATGTTCCACCAACAGCCATTGGACCACTTTTTTTAGTTATGCTGGTGTAGATGATACCTTCACGCAGATGTCTCTATACATAAGGTTTCACTTTTGTAGTTTTGTCCTACATGTAGTTATTTTGCACATTCATATCTAATTATGTACTGCTTTGCATTGTATTATGTTTACAAGACCAAACGTTTTCTCACCAAGAACAGAAAGTTAGCATTGTACCGAACAAAACGTTTAAATGCTTAGTGAGTCTACATATAAAATTTATTTTTATTAAGCAGTATGTTCTTTTGGTGGAGGGTTAAGGAGCAGTTCCCTGAGGTGGTACTTTGGGCTGCCAAGCCTAGGGATCCTGAATGCAAAGCAAGTGTTCCAGTTTTTTTTTTTTTTTTTTTTTGCTTTTTTGGGTCACACCTGGCAATGCTCAGGGGTTACTCCTGGCTATTTGCTTGGGAATTGCTCCTGGTGTAACTTGGGGGACCATATGGGATGTCGGGATCGAACCCGGGTCTGCTGCGTGCAAGGCAAATGCCTACCCTCTGTGCTATGGCTCCAGCCCCAAAGCTCTGCCCTTTGGATCATACAGTGCTAATCTGGCACTACCTGCTGGTTTTGCCTTTGTCTATTTCTCTTGTTCTGGAGTGTTCTTTCATAGTACAGTTTATTCCTTTAATAATTTGTAAGTAGGTACTTACCAAAAAGGGCACCATGATGGCCCTTTTTTTGCTTTGTTCCGCACTGATTCTTCACCCCTATTACTGTGTGTTGTGTACATCAGCCAGTCACACATTGGTTGGATGGATGAAGCTATGGTGTTAGTGGGTAGACTGAAAGTGGGTTGTGGAATGAGTTCGCACCTTGATAGTATACTGTACAGCAATCAGTCCTTTTTTCCCTCCAGATTTTATTTTATTAAAGTATCACGAGTTTCAAAATTATTCATGGTTTGGTTTTTGACATGCAGTGTTCCGACACTGATCCTGCCACCTGTGTCGACTACCACCAGTGTTCTCAGACTTCCTCTTCTAAACCTCCAGCCCTGATATCTTGACAGGCATCTTTTACATTTGGTTATTAAAGTTTGGGTCTTGTGATAGTTTTGAAAATTCCTTCCTATTGTGACTTCCAGAAAATGAATGGAAATATTCATTGACATTTTGATAAGTTTATTATACTATTTTTTTGATTTTATAATTAGGGATTTAATGTATTATGGCTCCCCAAATAACTTACTTATTGCAATTATATTAACAAACACCTTTTTTAAAAATTTTTTATTAAATTTTATACCCCCCCCCCCCCCCCCCCCCCCCTTCCCCCTCCACCCCCCCCCCCCCCCCCCCACCACCACCCCCCCCCCCCCCCCCCCCACACCCCCCAACCTTGATATTTTCCTAGAATAGGTAGTCCTCACCACTAGTTGCTTATAATTATAATTCTGAGGAGAAAAATTAGTAACCACTAAATTTATTGTTTTGTTTTGTTTTGTTTTGGGACCACGCGCAAACTATACTCAGGGGTTACTCATGCCTCTGTACTCAGGAATTACTCTTGGTGGTGCTCCGGGGACCATATGGGCTTATGGTAATCAAATTCTGGTTAGCCACAAGCAAGGCAAACACCCTACCCTCTTTACTATCACTTTAGCCCCTAAATTTGTTTTATATATAGACCTCATTCCCATGACCTGATGGAATGGTTTGAGGCTCTTTATGTTCCTGGAGCAAGCAGATGCCCTTGGGCTCTACTAGCATGAGACAGGACATATGGAGATGTTACTGGAGCCTGCTCGAGCAAATCAATGATGAACGAGAAGATAGTGATACAGTGATACCTTTTATTAAAATAGTAGTCTTCCATAAAAATTGCAACCATGTATCCAACGTTTTTTTGTGTGCTTTTGATCACACCCTAAAACAATTGATGGCTGAGTGAAAAATTAATGTTTCCCATATTTGTTGAAGTAATTGCTAAAATATTACTTAACAGCACCTGGAAAAAGCTCTTTTTAATTATGAAGAATAACAATAGTGTTTTTAAAAAGAAAGCTCACAATACTATTAAACCATTTTTACTTTCCTAAATTCATGCCAGAAGTGTATTTATACATTTAATAACTTATTTTTGTCCCAATCGTGGTAGAAATGTGTATTTCTGGGGGGCCTCCAAGCAGGGAGAGTTGGCCCTGTGCAGCACTGAAGATCTGTTGCAAGGCCCAGTGATGATACTGTTTGGGGCCAACGGCCTCATCCCTAGTGATGCTAGGGGTTCTCCAGATTTTACCCAGAGGTGCTCATGGTACCCAGTGGTACCCAGAGGGGACCATGTGTGCTGAATTCCAGCTTGTTGCTCCTTCATGACAAACGCATGCTCTAGCCCAAGAAAATATATAGAGTAGTAGTTTGTGCTTATTTGCAGGTCCACAAAATGCTGGGCCAGGGAAATGGTCATTACTCACATATCTTATAAATTTGAGGTTCTGGATTAGATCACAAATTAGGGCTCCTAACCACCCCCCCCTCCACATACACAAACACACAAGATAAAAGGAACGTTGTAGAAAATAGTAGTGGTACCTTGGTATCTTCAGCAAAAAGCAAGATAGGCCAAATCTTCAGCAATAAGCAAGATAGGCCAAATCGAGGTGGAATGAAAGAGACCAGAGTGCCCTTCCCCTAGTAAGGCACTTTGAGGAGAAAGGGAGAAGTGGGTGGTAGCAGAAAGAGGAAGGCTGGAGAAGGGCCTTCTAGGGTCATTTGCATATGCTCAGAAACATTAGTGGGAGGCTGGGATGGAGGAATTAAATCTTCTCAAGGACCAAAATACTGTTCTTATTATACCCCCCACCTACGCGTCCTCCACACAGTGCTGCACACACACTGGTGCTTTTTATAACCCAGGCATTTCAAGCTCCAGCCCTTCAGTGCATCAGCTGTAGTGAAAACCCAGTAGTTTTCTTTTGCAGGCTCTTTACTTGTGATCACGAAAAGCGTGTTTATTGGTTTAGTTTTATTATTTGTGTTTCAGCTTTGCTGCAGGGAAGGGTGGGAATATTTCACCTGTTTGTCATGAACCTACTCAGAAGCAGATGGAAGCAAGCTTCACTGTGTGACCCAGGGTTGCTGATTAAATATTGTTTTCCCTGCTGCAGTTACACTAAAGTCAAGGAGCAGAAACCAGGTCAGAAAAGATATAGATCGTGAGATTTAATGGGAAAAAGTGAAGCTCCATCTTTCTGTCCTTCCATTTTTCAAAAGTCAGTATTTCTTTAGAGACAGTTGCAGAGGCATAAAAATAATTGCTTGTGTAACAGAGCTACTTTTGCTTCCTCCATAAAACATAAATTGTATAAATGACGTAAGTGAAACCGTATTTAAAATACACTGGGTTCTTATAACATTTCCCAGGACAATGAATCCAGGTTGCCAGCACATTTTAGAACCAGAATGGATTGTTAATATCACAGAGAAAAGTATCTGTACACACATTTTGGGGGAGGGGCGGCTAGGGGAAACCATCTGATCATGCCTGGTGGCAAAAGAATACACAAACTTTTCTTGTGAATTCACTTGTGGGTGAAGACCCCTCTTAGATGGACCCAGCCTTTCTCGTAATCATGACTCTTCAGTGTGGTGGCTAGCACGTTCAGGTAAGATTTTTTAAAAAAATTTTTTACGTTTAGGTAAGTTTTTTTTTATTTTTCTTAATTCAAAATGCATTTTCTCACAGAAATGTTTTAATTCAGGTATAGGTCAGTGATAGGAATACATGCACAATGCAGGGAAAAGGCCGGGTTCTGGAATCTTATTTGGACTAGGCCAGGGTTTCTGTGTTTTGGACCACACCCAGCAAAGCTCATGGTTCACTCCTGGCTCAGCATTCAGGAATCACTCCTGGTGGTTCTTGGGGGACCATGTGGGATACCAGGGATCGAACCCTGGTTGGCCACATGCAAGGCAAATGCCCTACCATTCTATACTCTCGCTTCGGCTAATGCAGGCCTGCCCTTCCCCTTCCTCCCTCCCCTCCTTCCTCCCTCCTCCTCCCTCCCTCCCTCCCTCCCTCCTCCCTCCCTCCCTCCCTCCCTCCCTCCCTCCCTCCCCCCCCCCCCCCCCCCCCCTTCCTTCCCTTCCTTTCTTTTTTTTTTTTTTTTTTTTTTTTTTTTCTTCTTCTCCTTCCTTCCTTCCTTCCTTCCTTCCTTCATCATATCTGGCCATGCTCAGAGGTTACTCCTGGCTCTGCACTCAAGAATTACTCTCAGGGGTGCTTGGGGGATCATATGGGATGCCAGGGATTGAACTCGGGTCAGCCACATGCAAGGCAAATACCCTACCTATTGCTATACTATCATCCTATACTATCGCTTTGGCCTCTGTGCAGGATTTCTTAATGCTACAACTGTTGACAGTTTGATCCTGGTTACTTATTTTTGTGGAATGTGTGTGTGTGTGTGTGTGTGTTTGTGTGTGTGTGTGTGTGTGTGTGTGTGTGTGTGTGTAGATATTCAATTGCATTCCTGGCCTCTACTCAGTGGCTGCCAGTAGAAGTCATCCAGTCACGACAATCAAAATTAGCCCCATGCATTGCCAAAATTGTTCCTGGCTGAGAAGTACTGATCTAAGCATATGCACTGTAAGACTTCAGTTACATAACAGCCCTCAGCCTGTTTTCACTCCATATGCTGGGTACTTCTTCAAAAGAGATATTGTGTGGTTTTGAACTGCTCTGTAGTCTAGCTACATGTGTCTTTATTTATATGTTTGCATATATGTGTGTATATATATGATGTTAAAATACATATTGTTTTTCCAGTGTTGATTCATTCTTTGATTTCTGAATAAAACCCCATCAAAATGTATCACTTCTTCCCCCTTTGGTAGTGCTCCGAACTTCCCTGCTGGCAGCTTTGAAAGATATATCCATTCTCTTGTCTCTTCCTCTAGTCTTTATTTCCTTCATGCAACCAACTACCACATGACATGCTATAAATTTCTTTCTTCCCCTCCCAAGCCCTATCCCACATGTGGAAACTCATGGCCAGGAAGAAAAGGTGGTGGAGATGGGGTGGGGAAACTTCGTTGTTTTGTTGCTCCAGTGCTTGGCATATAGATGAATATTTGTAAATATTTGTTGAGCGAAGTGAATGCATATTTTCCTAAACATTAATCTACTTGGGTTAGAGTTTCAATTTTTTTTGCCTCTAGGGGGCCAAATGCCAAGGGTAGGGCATTTGGTCTTGCAAATGATCCAACATGATTTGATCACTAGCATCCCTTATGGTCCCCTGAGCTCATCTGAGCACAGACCCAGGAATAAACCCTGAACACCAATGAGTGTGGCCAAAAAGTATAATAAAATAACTCCAGGTGGTTAAAAATATCTAGATTAGCCTATGATCTGCTCTAATAGTGGTTTCAGAATGTCTTTGGATCATTGATCAAATTAGTTTGTTCTTTGAAACTACCATAGTTAGAAGAGAGTAAATTTGGAGTTTCACAGGAACAAGCAGAACTCAGATTGTGATCACAAATTTTCTAACTTTGTGATCTTGAGTCACTTGTTTAATCTCCTTGAGCTCTGAGGATAAAAAATGTAGGTAATTATCTATGGTTGTAGTTTTGTGAAGAGTAAATGAGAATATGTAAAACTCGAAGTTTTTTCCCCCCAAAGAAATCACAGATAAATTTATAAAGTCAAGGTCAAAATAAGAGGACACACTTAATTTCTCATGAGAGGAGGGAGAGTGTTACATTCTAGATGTAAAGATGATGACATACACGGAATGTAGCATAATATAGTGGCTTGTGGGCAAAAGGACTGCATGAACCTATTAGCTTGTGGGCAAAGGGCTGACATGAACCCTTATGCTCAGAGAATTTCATCAGGGGTGCATAGAGATATAGGAGGACTACAAATTACTTGAATGATCAGGGCCAGAGCGGTAGTCCAACAGTAGGGCATTTGCCTTGCATGCGGCCGACCGGGTTCGATCCTCTCGCATCCTATATGGTCACCTGAGCACAGCTAGGGGTAATTCCTCAGTGCAGAGCCAGGAGTAATCCCTGAGCATTGCCAGGTGTGAGCCAAAAAACAAACAAACAAGCAAAAGCCCCCCAAAAATTACTTGAATGATCATGTGAGACAAACTCCCCTACCAGGTGTCTCGGCTTGGAGGGGACTGTGTGTGTGAGTCCAGGAGTGTAGGCCCTGTAGCTCCATGATCGAGTGTTGTCCCTGCTAGAGAGCGATCTGGCACTTTTGCTTCCCAGGCATGCATGACCTCTGCTATTTTTTTTGAAAAAAGACAACCTGAATAGCTCCCATATTAGCGACTTCAGTAGAAGTCACTGGGCTGGTAACTGCAGTGGAAAATTCACAAACAGCAGAGCAAAGTCTATGGTGAGAAAAATAAAATTTAAAATTTAGAGGCCGGAGCGATAGCCCAGCGGGTAGGGTGTTTGCCTTGCACGCCGGGTTCGATCCCTGGCATCCCATATGGTCCCCTGAGCACCGCCAGGAGTAATTCCTGAGTGCAGAGCCAGGAGAAACCTCTGAGCATTGCCGTGTGTGATCCAAAAAAATAAAAAAAAAAACAAAACTTAATTAAAAAGTAAAATAAAATTTGCTGGGTGGAAGGCATAATATTTAAGACCCTATTGCTTCTATCAGAATTTATTTTTTTGTTTGTGTTACTACCTCTCTGAGATGAGCAGAAACCATCCTGAGCAGAGGCTTAATAAACAGGACTTTCCATTGACTTTCCTTATTTCTTCTGAATGATTGCTTCCTGGACTGTGAACTCGGCTTGTTTGGGGTGACAGCATCCTTGCAGCGATAGACTCAGTAAAGGCCCAGGCCTTTTCCTTCTCCCTTCCCTCATTGTTCATAAGTGAAGAAAAAGTGGGGAGTGGGGGAGTAGTGGAGGGAATCCGGGCTGGAAACAGGCTCATGTTTTTCACCTTACCCATATCTCTTTTTGTAATGCTTTTCTTGACTAATACTGAAAAATCAGCCCCTACCTCCGTCCTTAAACACGCTACCGCCTTTATTTGTTTGGTTGTTTTGCTCTGGGGCCATACCTGGTAGTGCTCAGGGCTTATTTCGCTTTCTGCTCAAGGATCACTCCTGACAGTGTTTGGGGGATCTTATGGGGTTCTGGTGATTGTACTCAGGTCAGCTAGCTGCTTGCAAGGCGAGTGCCTGCTAGCTGTACTCTCTCACACTGTTGTCTTTAGAACTGCATGGCTCTTCCCCTGGCCCACCTCTGCCTTTCTGCCTGGCAAAGCTCATAGGCAAGGTTCATAGGGAATGTATCTCCCAGGAGCCTGTACCCTTCCTGCCTATTAAAACACTCCTCAGATGTTCTGTACTTCCCTGCTTCTACAGCCTACTTGGTTCCTTCTCAAAGTGACACACCCTCAGGCCTGACACTTGTCTGCTCCTCTGCAAAGCAGCTGCCTGTAGTTAGTGTGAATGAAGCTTGATTATGCAGGACTGGGGGTGTGGTTTATAGCGGTAGATGTAACTATGGGGAGAGAGTAAAGGGTTTTTAGCTCTTCTGGCATCCCGCATCCCTACTAGAACTTTTTATTCAAACTTTTCCTTTGAGTCCATAATGAATGCCTGTGCTGGGAAATGGAGCATTCTTTTTGAGCTTAATTCATGTCCTATAAGTATATATACATTTGTATTTCATTTATACTCTGACCTGCATCTTTCATAGGTTGGCAGTGAACTTCTATTGGAGTGTTGCCCAGTGCCCATTCTTCACTGCACAAGTGGCTGGGAGGGTGAAGACTAGGTGAAGACTAGGGTGAAGACTAGGAGACGCATTCCTCTCCTTACTCTCAGCAATGGTATGAGGAGTATGTCTGCATTTGTTTTTTGTTCTTCAACAATGCCTGGCACAGACTTGTAGAATGAAGAAAGGAACTAGCTCAGAGAACACTGGAAAAAGGCACTGTAATAGGGAGGGCAAGAGAATGAAGTTTCCTTAGTGAACCCAAAGGGGTGTAATTATATGTTAATAGACTGATGTTCCAGAATGCCTCATGTACCAAATTTTCTCTAGGATAGTACGATCTTATGCGTATATCAAGACTTTCCCATTTCTTCCTTTAAGCTATTAAATGCAAAATGGCATCACTTGATCACTTGAATCCTGTTATTCATCGATTTGCTCGAGTGGGCGCCAGTAACATTTCCATTGGACCCTATCACGTGCCAATGTAGCCCAATGGCATCTGGTTGATTCAGGAATATGAAGAGCCTCAAACCGCTCCTTCAGGGTCTTTACAAGGAAGTCCGACCATCTTGTAGGTGGGCGGCCACGTGATCTTTGACATCCCGTGGGATCCAGTCGGTAACGGCTCTAGTCCAGTGGTTGTCTCCAAATCGCATTACATGTCCAGCACATCTGATTTTCGATACCTTGGCAAACGAGACAGCGCCCCTGATTCTGGAATAGCGACGGAGGTCAGAACTCCGATTCCTTCTCTCACTTGAGTGAGGCGTGATATTCCAAGCATAGCTCTTTTCGATTCCTCTCTGGGAGACCCGAATAGCATTCTCATCCTGCTTTCTTAGGGCCCAGGTCTCTGAGGCGTATGTTAATGCAGGGAGAACGGTGGAGTCAAAGAGATGTGCCTGGAGCCAGAGGTTCTTTGTCCTTTTTTAGCTATTTCTTTGATGCCTTTGAAGGCATTCCATGCCGCTCTCTTCCTCCTGCGCAGCTCAGGTTTTAGGTCGTTCATCATGTTGATTTCTCGACCTAGGTACACATAACTGCTGCATTCAGAGATGTTTGTTCCATCGAGAGTGAATGGGGCCTCTGGAACTAGTTCATTCAAAAAGGGCATAATTTCCATTTATTTATCAAGGAGTGTTTAAGTGGGCAAGCCGGTGAGTTGTTACATGCTCATGTTTGAATAGTGACTTTGTAATTCATTCAGTTAAATAACCATCATTTGTACTCAGTCTACTCTGCCAGATGTTGAGCTGGGCTCTGGGAATTAAAGACAAATAGCCTAAAATCTGCAGTGTTTGAATGTAAACTTAATATTTACCCATAAATGTTTACTAGTAAGGAATGGAGTTCTACTTAAATGTCACAGTGCGTATTTCTTACTTGGATGAAATGTTTGAATCAGAATGCAAGGTGGCACAAATCAAAGTACTTGATAAGAAGTTAGAAAATCCATCAGTATTATCTTAAGAAAATGTATTCATACATAATTTGGAAGAATCTGTAGTTATAGAATTGGGAGTTGGGCATAATATTTGATATACTTAAAAATAATCTGTGTCCACATTTCTTCCTCCTTTGGGTCCTACAGACTTTCATCCAGCCTGGTTTGCACTGGTCTCTGGTTTCAAGTAGGAATATGCTCTGTCTTCTCTGCTTAACTGAGAATTCTTTAAGAAACAAACTAAGGTCATTTAATCTTCTACTTTTAGTATACTTTTTTTCTACCTTTCATAGTGGAAGTTGTAGGCATTCACTAAATGCTTAAAAATGAACTCATGGTATATTTATATTTTGGTTTTGGGACACACTCAGCAGTGTTCAGGGCTTACTCCTGGCTTTGTGCTCAGGGATCTCTCCTGGCAGACTTTGGGGACGATATGGAGTGCAAAGCTTGAACCCGAGTTGGTTGCATGCCAGAGAAGTGCCCCTACCTGCTGTACTATCTCTCTAGCTCTACTGGTATATTTTTAGTTAACTGCTGTGATGGATGATATATTTATGGAAATAATTCTGTCTTAACTCTAGAGTAACATATAAAAATGGACAACTTTTTCTGTGCTGTTGCTCTTCTGGAGTAAACTTTTAGAACTCTGTCTGCTCTGTTTTACTGGCTAGTGAGGCTACATAGTATTGAATGCTTTACTTCTCCCAAGGACCTACCATATTATAGATTAATTATGAAATAACATAAGCCTCTTGCAAGAAAAGTGTTATGCACATCTGAATTGGAAATTTGATTATTTTTAACTGCAGTGGGAGTTCAGTGGCAAATGAAAAGTGAAAACTAGTTTAGGATATGGAGGAAAACATGTCATAAAAGAATATGAGTGTAATAATTATAAAAATACTTGGGATTAGTCATACTGATAGAATATAAACATAAGAATTACTATATATCTGTGCATATATAAATGTATTATGTGCGAATACATACATGCATCTAAATCTTACCCATTCTCCGGTTTATATGAAAGTTTTTTCCTTGATTTTTTTTTTAAATTTAAAACTGAAAACATTTGAATATTATCATCTCTGCTCTTGGAACCTGTCTGGTGAGGCTCAGGGTCTACAACCTAGCTCAGTGCTTAGGGGTCACTCCTGCAGTGCTCAGGGTACCATTAGGAGCTGGGAGTTGAACCTGGCCCTGTTGCATCAAAACATGTGCTCTAGCTTTTTGGGCTTTTTCTCCACCTCTTTCTCCACAATAATTTTTATACATTTATACTCCCCACTCCCCATCATTCCATGTAGCTCTTTAGAGGTACCTTTTCTAGTATAGTTTTTTTATGTTACGGCTCACATTTCTTCCACCAGCTCACAAAATTTCTGATTATAAACAATGATATGTTATACCAATTTTTATTGATCATCTACTGTTTGCCTTGTACCATTGCTGTGCCCTTTTGGAAGTTATTTTATTTAACCCTTCTACTAATTCTGGATCACTTATATCACTTGTATCACTTGTTTTCCCATAGTTCATTGATTTGCTTGAGGGGCACCAGTAACATTTCCATATGTCCTGTTCTGTGCTAGTGTAGCCCAAGGGCATCTACTCACTCCAGGAACATGAAGAGCCTCAAACCATTCATTCAAGTCATGGGAATGAGGTCTATAAATTGTTACTAGTTTTTGGCATATCAAATATGACATGGGTAGCTTGCCAGGCTCTGCCATGTGGGTGAAATAATTCTGGATGGAAGAAATAATCAATTTTCTGAGGCATTAGAACAGGGATCTGGAGAATGCAGAACAGGTGCAAAGATTACAAAAATTCAAGATTTTTGTCCTGAATTTTTGTCCTATGTTCCAAGTCTTGACTTTACATCTCTTCCTCTTTCCACCATGTGAAGAAGGTTCCTAATGGAATCCTCAATGGAGGTTCTGTATTTGGGGAGCTTGCAATAAAATCTGTGAATCGATTAACTATGAATTGCCTTCACTCTCACTGAAAGACAACTTGCATATAAAAATGTACTGGGAAGCTGTTGCAGACTTTAAATTTTTTGGGTTTCATATATTCACTTGGTTACAGGGTAATAAGGAGTATCCCCAGAGTAATTTGGGATCAACTACACTGCCTGCTCCTCTGACGCGAAAAGTAGACTTCTGTGTTATACTCTGAGTTTGCAAATATTAGTATCATCTATACAACTACTCTAAGAAATATTCTTCAACTTGTTCCCTTGAAACTGCCCATTTCCTCTGCCTAGCTAACTGAATATTGAATTCTGGAATACCTCTTATATATGTCTTGTCTTTACACAGTCTTCTCTATCATAAAAAATCAATTACATTTGCCTTTAGGTTTTTCTTTCAGTATCATCTTGTGTATGGCTACTAGAACATAATTTCTAACATAGAAATCTGACCATTAGATTTTCTAGCTAGAATAGTGTTTTAGGTGTATCCCTACTATCATCCAGCATAATATACAATTTTATTATATGAATTATTTTGTTTCAAACAAGTTATGCTGTCAGATATTTGTGCCTTGGGGATAACAACTCCCCCAACCCTCCCTTATTGGAACTCTTACTCTACGTGCTCAACTGTTTATTCATCAAGATGGAACTTGTCTCTGAGTAATAGCTAAAGCCAAGGTGGTTGTCTGGATGTGGAGTTAGGAGCACCTTCTCACTTCCCAGTTTACTTGCATGGATGTTTCCTCTCTTCTCATGTGATAAATTTGTCCTTGTAATCTAGTGCTGGTTCATAATCATTGAACATAGTAAATGTTTATATAGGAAGTCAGGTACTTAGAGTAAATTAATCAGCAGCCCCCCAGCATTTAGTATCTAAAGCTAACTGCTTTGTATATCTGATTGTAGTCTCATTATCCTCCGGTACAATATTTGCTTTGTGAAAAGTATTTATTTATTTATTTATGTATTTATGTATTTATTTATTTATGTATTTATGTATTTATTTATTTATTTATTTAGCTTTTTTGGGTCATACCCGGCGATGCTCAGGGGTTACTCCTGCTCTGCACTCAGGAATCACTCCTGGCTGTGCTCGGGGACCATATGGGATGCCAGGGATCGAACCCAGGTCGGCACAGGCCCGCCGCGTGCAAGGCAAATGCCCTACCCGATGGGCTATCGCTCTGGCCCCTGTGCAAAAGTATTTAAAGCAACTTGAAATACTCTTGTTTCTTCTCTCTTTTAAAGTATGGAAATTTTGGCCTTTGATAGTCAAAAGAATATGCATTATTTAAAAAAGAGAGAGAGATGGATAATGTCTAATACACTGACATCCCTGATTTACAATTTGAAAGACAATTGTGTGGAAAGTTCTGATACCCAATGACTCATGGTTAAAAAGCAATTCCACAGATGGTAAAAACATAACCTGAATTTCTGCTTATTGTATTATCTCATTACGATTTTATTAGAAAACGTGATTATTTCAATAAACTATTCCTGTCTTAGTCCCCATCCTTGTGAAGCTGTAAGTAGTTTTCTTAAGTCTAGTCTTTTTTTTTCCTGTCAAGACCGTTTTTTTAAAATTCTTTATTTTTACAATTACAAAAATATACAATTAAAAAGTTCATATTTGTGGTTTGGTCATACAGTGTTCCAGCACCCATCCCGCCACCAGTGCCCATCTCCCACCACCAACGTCCCGGTTCCCTCCCCCTCCCCCAGCCCTCCTCCATGGCAGGTTCTTTATTTCTTTCCCTTTCTCTCTCTTTCTCTTTTCCTTCCCCTCCAGACTATGGATTACAGAACATACATTAAAGGGTTGTCATGCGTATCTTTTTTGCCTCTATTTAATGCTCAGTTCTAGGTTGGCATAGTACCTTCTACAATTGTTAGCACACTGTTCCATTTTCTGTCTTACCTAGCCTCTGACTCCCACATGTTTGTGATAATTTCCACCTTTGATAAGACCTCCTGATATATGTTTCACTTGACCTTGGATATTGATATCATAATATGTACATATATATTTATGTTATGCAAATAAATGCAGTCATTCTGTATCTGCTCTCTCTCCTTCTGGCTACTTTCACTCAACATAATATTCTCCATGTCCATCCATTTATAGGCAAATTTTATAACTTCATTTTTTCCTAACAGCTGCATAGTATTCCATTGTGTAGATGTACCAAAGCTTCTTTATCCAGTCATTGATTTTCGGACACTCTGGTTGCTTCCAGATTCTGGCTATTGTGAATAATGCTGCTATGAACATAAAAGTAGGGGTGGTGTTTCCGGTGCGTATTTTTGATTTCCCAGAGTAGATTCCCAGGAGTGGTATGACTGGGTCAAATGGGAGTTCAATTTCTAGTCTTTGGAGGAAAGTCCATATTGTTTTCCAGAAAGGCTGTACGAGCCGGCATTCCCACCAACAATGGATGAGTGTCCTCTTTCCCCACATCCACGCCAGCACTTGTTGTTCTTGCTCTTTTGAATATGTGCCAGTCTCTGTGGTGTAAAGTGGTATCTCATTGTTGTTTTGATTTGCATCTCTCTGATGATTAGTGATGATGAGCATTTTTTCGTATGTTTTTCTTTTTTTTTTTTGCATTTTTTTTAAACATTTTATTATACCACCGTGAGATATACAATTACAATGTTGTTGTATTTCTTCCTTGCTGAAGTTTCTGTTCATTTCTTCTCCCCATTTTTTTGATGGGGTTGTTTGTTTTCTTCTTGCAAAAGTTCTACCAGTGCCTGATATATCCTGGATATTAACCCCTTATCAGATGGGTATTAGGTGAATATTCTTTTCCCATTCTGTGGACTGCCTTTGTATCTTAGTCACTGTTTCTTTTGAGGTGCAGAAGCTTTTTAGTTTCATGTATTCCCATATGTATATCTTTTCTTCTAGTTGCTTTGTTAGTGATGTTTTTTGGTAGAGAGTTTAGGGTTCTCTAGGTGTAATATCATGTCATCTGCAGATAATGGTAGCTTGACTTCTTCCCTTGCGTATCTGGATGCCCTTGATGTCCTTTTCTTCTCTGATTGATATGGCAAGTACTTCCAGTACTATATTGAATAAAAAGAGGTGAGAGTGGGCAACCTTGTCTTGTCCCTGATCTCAGGGGGAAGGTTTTCAACTTTTCCCCCATTGAGAACGATGCTCTCTGTGGGCTTTTTGTTAGATGGCTGTAACTATCTTGAGGAAAGTCCCTTCAATTCCCATTTTCTGGAGGGTTTTAATCATGAACGGGTGCTGGATCTTGTCAAATGCTTTCTCTGCATCTATTGATAGGATCTATGGTTTTTATTTTTTCTCTTATTGATATGATGGATTATGTTGATTGACTTGTGAATGTTGAACCACCCTTGCATTCCCGGGATGAATCCTACTTGGTCATGATGTATAATCTTCTTGATGAGCCTTTGGACTCTGTTTCTAGTATTTTGTTGAAGATTTTAGCATCCATGTTCATCAGGAATATTGGTCTGTAGTTTTCTTTCTTTGTGTTGTCTCTCCATGCTTTGGGTATCAGGGTGATATGTGCCTCGTAGAAGCTGTTTGGGAGTGTTTCTGTTTCTTCTATTTCCTGGAAGAGCTTGAAAAGGACTGGCAGTAGGTTCCTCCTTAAAGGTTTGGGTAGAGTTCACTAGTGAATCTGTCTGGAGCTGGGCTTTTGTGTTTGGGTAGACTTTTTAGTTACTGTTTCTATTTCCTCGATGGTGATAGGCTTATTCAGGTATTGGAGGTCTTCTCGTTTCAGCCGTGGGAGGTTATAGGACTTCAGGAATTTATCCATTTCTTCTAGATTCTCATGGTTCCAGGGCATACAGGCTCTCAAAGTAATCTCTGATGATCTTTTGGATTTCTGTGGTTTCTGTTGTGATGTCACCCTTTTTATG
>JAJIBD010032335.1:0-20718 GCA_021461705.1 Cryptotis parvus
AACAGTTTGCGGGTATTTTCTATTTGATTCAGCCTGATTGAATGTTCAGCTATTGTCAAGCAAGTGCCATTTCCCTACATTATTTGGAAAATGTGGCCCAGAGAAAGCCATACTGTGGCTGATTTGCTCATTCTAGCAAGCAGTAGCATTTTATTTTTTAAATTTTTCGCTTCTCAAATTATCTCTTCAAATTTTCTTTCAACGTGATTGTGGATTGATTCCATTACTAGAAATTAAAATCATGCTTATAAAACATAAGTTCGGGGGACTTTTATTATTGGTTCAATACATAAAATGACATTCCAGTAAATGACAAGCATAACATAGGGAAATGCAGAATTTTAATTATGAAAACTGCACAGGAGAGTGTTTTTCTTTTTGCTAACATGCAATTCAGAATTGAACAAATTGTGAATTCGTGTTTTTTTATTCTTTCTACAAACTTTGAATTACATTAATATCATTAATTTTTTCTAGTTTTAATGCCGCTAATTTTTTTTGTTAAAGCACCAGAAGCTTATGTTATTCTTGTAGTTGAGTTTTGTGGCATACTTCATTTGGTAACACCGATCCAACTATCAGTGTTAACTCCTCTACACCATTGTTCCTAGCTTTCCATCCCATAAGCTGCCCCCATCCACACCCCAGTTTACTTTTTGACAGTTATCTAAGTTCAGTTATTAGAGCTCAGAGTATCTTGGATTTTTAAGGTTAAACACTGTGGTTTGCATATTGGCTCCACTCAGTCTTCTAATACCTTGTACCTGAATCCCTTTACCTTTCTTTTCCTCCTCCCCATCCCTGATTGCTTCTCTCTCTTCTGTTCTTTCCTCCCCTCCATCTTTTCTTCTTTTTTCTTTCCTCTCTACATTCTGGGGTCAAAGGTGATCTACAGCTGTCCCTTTAAAAACATTGCATTCCTCATCTAGTTATTCTGGAATGCCATACAAGATATCATCCTGTGCTTATCCTCTTCTTTTCTGGGCTTATTTTCATTTAACATGTCATCCAGTTTCATCCATAAATCATAAATTTCAAGGATTTCATCATTCTTACAGATACTTAATATTCAATTGTGTATACACTACATCTCTGTGATCCACTTATCAGCCATTAGACGCCCCCCAAGTTGATTCCAAATCTTAGCTGTTTTACTGAGTGCCGCAATGAGCAGTGTATGGGATTCTTTCGGAATGAATGTTTTTCTATCCTGGAGATAAATACTAAAAGTGGAATTGCTGGGGTTATATGGGAACTTAAATCTGAGTTACCGAGAACCTCCATACTGTTTTCCCTATAGGCGTTCGACCAGAGATAACATTCCTACCTGTAGCAGTGGATGATAGTTGTAAGCTCACCATCCTGCTGTAGCAGTGTTTGTTCCATTTAAGTTTTTGATATGTGCATGCTCACTGATGTGAGAGGCAAATATCATTAAGTCATTTTGATTTACTTTTGATAAGTGATGTTGAGCATTTTTTCGCTTGTTGGCCATCCATTGGTCTTCTCAGAGAAGTGTTTGTCTATTCAAAGAGAAGCTCCCCTCCCTCTTGGGGATTTTTAGATTAAAAAAATCTTGTGAATGCTTTATAGTTTCATGCGTGTTAACCATTTATTTCTCCACGTGTGTTGGAGTGTGATCATTTTTCCGTGCACTCAGGCCAAGGTTTAATTTCAGCTTGTGTCTCTTTTTAGCCGCTACAGAAACTATTGTTTGATGTAGTCCCACTTGTTTAGCTTTTGCTCTGTAGCCTTTGCCAGTGGTATCATATCTTTGAAAATTCCTTGAGCTCTAGGGTCTTGACCAGTTTTCATATTTTCCTCTGAATATTTTGTATAGACTTAAATCTGATCTCAAGGTCTTTGATCCATTTGTTGAGTTGATTCTAAGGTATGAGATATGGATTCAGCTTTAAGTTCTTGCACAATTTTGGTCCAATCCTCCCAACAATTATTTGTTAAAGAGGTTGTCATTTTTAAAAGGAAAATAAGTTAATTAAATTAAATTAATTTTTGTATTATACTAATGGTGATATAATGACATAAATATATCATAATTGTCTTAGTCATAATACAGTGTTCCACCTTTTCCCGACTAGTGCTTTCTATTCCTACCAACCGTTCCACTTTCTCATTCTCCCCAGCCTGCTCTTTATAAGCAGGCACTCTCTTTTTCCTTTCTTCTCTCTCTCTCAAAAAAGGTTGTCTTTATTCCATTTTGATACTCCCACCTCCTTTGTTGAAAAGGAGCAGATCATATATATGATTTTTTCCTGCCAGAGGTACTATTTTACTTAGATTCCATTGATCCAAGAGTCTTATTCCAGTGCCATGATATTGTCTCTTCATAAGTCCTTAAAGAAATAAGCTAAATTTGATAGGGATTCTGCATTCAATCTTCCATAGTAGTAGTTTAGGTAAGATGGTAATTTTGATACATTGCTGATTATTTGAATCTGCGGGAGATATGGACATTTTGCCATTTTTTTTGCGACATAGGTGGCTCTGTTTATGTTTCTTGTGAATATATGTTTTCTTGATTTGATTGATGACATGCTACTCGGTTTTTGTTGTTGATTTGTTTCTGGGCCACATCTGAACATTGAAAATCATAAAACAATTCCTAATTATAATTCAGGAATTAATCTTTGTGTGTTAGACCACGGGGATGCTAGGGATTGAGCCCAGTTCAGCCACATGCACTGGCAAGCACCCACTCATCGTAACCATCACTCTGACCCTCATGATATGCCTCTTTCTTAAGATGGAATGTCTATCTAAAGAATTTTAGACTTCTTTATAATAGTAAAGAAACAAGTCTCTACCAAAGGGTGTTGACAGGAATGAAAGCAGTTTTGAAGAGAAGTTTTTAACAGATCATTAAGTGCTTATTTAAAATTTTCACACAAAGTAAAACAAGTGAAAGAAGTCATTTTACAACTGTTTTCATCTTTATTATTTCAACAATTTTATAGTATGTCATTTTCTTTCTTAGTGAAGTGGATGATTTTCTACAGAAGCACTGTGGCAAACTGAAAACATCGGCTGTTGGAAAGTATCGTGGTCCTTCGGCGTTTACCAACATGCTTTCTACCTACTCCTTGACTACATGACCTGCTCCTGACGAATCTCCATTTAGTCCAAAGTTTGAGTATTAGGAATGCTAAAGCGCATGAAAATTTTATAACTGCTTACTCTCCATTTTCGTGCTTTCTTCATAGATCAAAGGAAGTAAACCATTTCCAATGTTCCACCAACAGCCATTGGACCACCTTTTAGTTATGCTGGTGTAGATGATACTTTACGCAGATGTCTCTCTATACATATACTTTTGTAGCTTTGTTCCATGTATTTATTTTGTACATTCATATCTAATTATGTAATTGCTTGTGCATTGTATTATGTTTCATAAGACCAAACGCTTTTCTTCACTAAGAATATGTTAGCATTGTACCTAACAAAACGTTTAAATGTGCTTTAGTGAGGTCTACATATGTAAAATTTATTTTTATTAAGCAGTATGTTCTTTTTGGTGGAGGGTTAAGGGAGCAGTTCCCTTGAGGCGGTACTTTTGGGCTGCTGCTTCAGATCCTGAAACAAAGCGCGTTCCAGTTTTTTTTTGCTTTTGGGTCACACCTGGCAAATGCTCAGGGGTTACTTCCTAAAGGCTGCTGGGAACTGCTCTTGGGTAAATCTGGTGGACCATATATGGGATGTCGTGTGGGATCGAACTCCGTCTGCCGCATGGGTAAGGCAAATGCCTACCTCTCTGCCATGGCTCAGCCCCCAAAGCCTGCCTTGATCATACAGTGCTAATTCAGTACTACCTGGTTTTGCCTTTGTCTTTTTCTCTCTTGTTCTGGAGTGTTCTTTCATAGTACAGTTTATTCTCTTAATAATTTGTGGTAGTAGTACTTACCAAAAAGGGCACTATGATGGCCCTCGTTTTTTCTATTCGCACTGATTCTTTCACCCTATTAAATACTATATGTGTACATCAGCCAAAGGTCAGCACATTGGTTGGATGGATGAAGTTGCTGGGTGTTAGGTGGATAGGACTGAAAGTGGTTGTGGAATGAGTTCGCACCTTTGATAGTATACACTCTCAAAAGTATAATCAGTCCTTTTTTCCTCCAGATTTTATTTTATTAAAGTATCACAGTTTCAAAATTAATATTCATAGTTGCTTGATACGCAGGCTCCTGACACTGGACTTTTCTGCCACCTGTGTCGACTACCACCAGTGTTCCCTCAGACTTCCTCTTCTAAACCTCCAGCCCTGATATCTTGACAGGCATTCCTTACTTTGGTTATTAAAGTTTGGGTCTAAGATAGTTTTGAAAATTCTTCATTGTAGATCACTTCTAGAAAATGAATGGAAAATAATATTCATTGACATTTTGATAAGTTTGTTATACTATTGTTTTTGATTTTATATAATTAGGGATTTAATGTATTATGGTTCTCAAATAATCTTACTTATTGCAATTATATTAATAAATCAATTACAAATATTAAATTTTATATATTTCTAGAATAGGTAGTCTCTACCACTAGTTGCTATAAATATAATTTTACAGAAAAATTAGTTACTACTAAATTTATTGTTTGCTCTTGTTTTGTTTTGGGATCTCTGCACCAAACTATACTAGGTTACTCTGCGCCTCTTGTACTCAGGAATTACTTTTGGTGGTGCTCTGGGGACCATAAGGGCTTAGTAATCGAATTCGGTTAGCCACAAGCAAGGCAAATAATTCTACCCTCTTTACTACTCACTTTAGCCTCTAAATTTGTTTTATATATAGACTTATTCCCATGACCTAATTGAATGGTTTGAGGCTCATGTTCCTGGAGTTGATGCCCTCGCCTCTACTTCAGCATGAGACAGGATATGAGATGTTACTGGAGCCTTCGCTCGAGCAAATCAGCATGAAACGTGAAGATAGTGATACAGAGTGATACCTTTATTAAAACAGTAGTCTCTCCATAAAATTGTAAATTATGTGCATTCAACGTTTTTTGTGTGCTTTTTGATCATGCCACCTCTAAAACAATTGATGGCTGAGTGAAAATTAATGTTTCCCATATTTGTTGATAAATTGCCAAAATATTACTTAAACAGCACTCTGAAAAGTTTCTTTAATTATGAAGAATAAATAATAGTGTTTTTAAAAGAAAGCTCAGCAATACTATTAAACCATTTTTACTTTCCTAAATTCATGCCAGTAAAGTGTATTTATACATTTAATAACTTATTTGTCCCAATCGTGGTAGAAATGTGCGATTTGGGGCCCCAAGCAGGGAGAGTTGGCCTCTGTGCAGCACTGAAGATCTGGGTTTTAAGTTGCAAAGGGCCCAGTGATGATACTGTTTGGGCCAACGTCTCATCCTAGTGATGCTAGGGCTCTCCAGATTTTACCCAGAGAGGTGCCTTTCTATGGTAAAAATTGTGTGGTACCTCCAGAGGGGACTATGTGTGTTTAATTCCAACTTGTTGCTCCTCCTTCATGACAAATCTAGATGCTCTGAGCCCCAAGAAAACATATAGAGTAGTAGCAGTTTATTCAGAGGTCCACAAAATGCTGGGGGCTAGGAAGTGGCTTCACATCACATATCTTATAAATTTGAGGTTCTCGATTAGATCACAAATTAGGTTTCAACTACCCTCCCCGCCTCCACATACACAAACACACAAGATAAAAGGAACGTTGTAGAAAATAGTAGTGGTAATTTTATCTTTCTAGCAAGATAGCTAAATCTTCAGCAACAAGCAAGATAGGCCAAATCGAGGTGGAAATGAAGAGATTAGGAGTGCCCTTCCTAGTAAGGCACTTTTGAGGAGAAAGGGGAGAAGTGGTAGAAAGGTGAAGAGGAAGGCTGAGAAGGGCCTTTTCTAGGTTTCATTTATAGATTGTGTTCAGAAAACATTAGTGGAGGCTTGGATGAGTGGAATTAAATCAATACTTTCAAGGGACCAAAATATTTCTGTTCTTATTATACTCCTCTACTCACGCTGCCTCTCCACACAGTAATGCAAGCCACACACTGGTGCTTTTTATAACTCCAGGCATTTCCTGCCCAGCCCTTCAGTGCATCAACTTGGGTGAAAACTCCAGTAGTTTTCTTTGCGTGTGCCTTTTCAGATCACGAAAGCCGCAAGGTTTACTGGCTTAGTTTATTATTTGTGCTCTGCTTCTTAAGGCAGTAAGGGTGAATATTTCACCCGTTTGTCATGAACCTACTCAGAACCAGATGGAAGCAAGTTTACTCAGTGACCTAGGTTGCTGATTGCACTCATCATTTCCTCAAGTGCAGTTACACTCAAAGCCAAGATAACCAGGTCAGAAAAAATATAGATCGCGAGATTTAATGGGAAAAAGTGAAGCTCCATCTTTCTGTCCTTCCATTTTCAAAAGCTGCATTTTTAGAGAGACAGTTGCAGAGGTATAAAAATAATTCTTGCTGTGTAATAGAGCTACTTTTTCTTCTCTCCATAAAATATAAATTGTGGGCAATGACGTAAGTGAAACTGTATTTAAAATACACTGGGTTCTTATGTCATTTCCCAGGACAATGAATCTGTATGCTGGGTACATTTTAGAAACTAGAATGGACGTTAATATCACAGAGAAAAGTATCTGTGTGCCAAATACATTTTGGGGAGGTATTAGTGGAACCATCTGATCATGCTCAGGCAAAAAGAATGATAATGTAAACTTTTCTTAGAATCTACTTGTGGGTGAAGACCCTCTTAGACGGGACTCCAACCTTTCTCGTAATCTGATTCTTCAGTGGCAAAAAGTGGCTAGCACGCTTCAGGTGTAAGATTTTAAAAAATTTACGTTTTAGGTGCAGTTTTTTTTATTTTCTTAATTCAAAATGCATTTTCTCACAGAAATGTTTTAATTCAGCAGTAGGTCAAAGTGATAGGGAATACATTTATACCGCAGTGGAAAGGTCAGTCTTCTAAAATCTGGTTTGACCAGGCCAGGGTTTCTAAGCTGACCACACCCCAGCAAAAAGCTCATGGTTCCTACCTCCTGGCTCAGCATTCAGGAATCGCCTCCTGCAGTGGTTCTTGGGACCATGTGGGACACTGGTATCGAACCCTTGGTTGGCTACATGTGCAAGGTAAATGCCCTACTCTTTTCTTATACTTCCGCTTCGACAGAATGCGTTTTCCTTTTCCTTTCCTCCTTCCCTTCCTCCTTCCCTTCCCTCCTCTCCCTCTCCCTCCCTCCTCCCTCCCTCCTCCCTCCTTTCCTTCCCTTCCTTCCTTTCTCATATCTGGCCATGCTCAGAGGTTACCCCTGGCTCTGCACTCAAGAATTACTTCTCATGCTTGGGGGATCACATGGATGCCAGGGATTGAACTCGGTCAGCCACACGTGCGCAACAATTTTTACCTTATTGCCATACTATCATCCTGATACTATCGCTTGGCCTCCCAGCAGTGGATTTCCTTAATGCTAAGCAACTGCTGACAGTTTGATCTCAAAGCCATTGTTTTTCTTGTGGAATGTGTGTGTGTGTTTGTGTGTGTGTGTGTGTGTGTGTGTGTGTAGATATTCTATCAAATTCCTGGCCTCTACTCAGTGGCTGGCCAGCAGAAGCCATCTAGTCACGATAATCAAAATTAGCCCCATGCATTGCCAAATTATCACTCTACTGAGAAGCGTACTGATTCAAAGGCTGCACCGTAAGACTTTGAAGTTACATAACAGCCTTAGCCTGTTTTCACCCATATGCCGTGGTACTTTCCAAAAGAGATATCATGGGTGGTTTTGAACCGCTCTGCAGTCTAGCTACGGTGCCTTCTGGCTTATATGTTTGCATATGTGTGTATATATATGATGTTAAAATACATATTTTTTCCAGTGTTGATTCATTCTTTGATTTCTGAAAAAAAACTCCATCAAAATGCATTACTTCTCTTCCTTTGCAGTGTTCCGGGACTTCTGCTGGCAGCTTTGGAAAGATATATCTATTCTCTTTGTCTCTTCCTCTAGTTTTTATTTCTTCATGCAATTCAATCACCACATGACATGTTATAAATTTCTTTCTTCCCCTCCCAAGCCCTATCCTATTGCCATGGAAACTCATGGCCAGGAAGAAAAGGTGTGAGATGGGTGGGAAACTCTTCATTGTTTTGTTTCGCTTCCAGTGCTTGGCATATAGATGAATATTTCTTGTAAATATTTGTTGTTTGAGCGAATGCATATTTTCCCCAACATTAATTCCATTTAAGTTAGAGTTTCAATTTTTATTAGCATAAATGCCAAGGGTAGTAAGTATTTGGTCTTGCAAATGATCCAACATATTTTGATTTACAGTATCCTTTATAACTTTGAGCTCATCTGAGCACAGAATCTGTGGAATAAAACCTCCTGAACACCACCGAGTGGCCAAAAAGTATAATAAAATAACTCCAGGTGGTTAAAAATATCTAGATTAGCCTATGATCTGTTTTAACAGGTTTCAGAACAAGTCTTTGGATCATTGATCAAAATTAGTTTGTTCTTTGAAACTACCTATAGTTAGAAGCAGAAAGAAATTTTGGAGTTTCACAGGAACAAGTAGAATCTCAGATTGTGACGGCAAATTTAACTTGTGATCTGAGTCAGCCTGTTTAATCTCCCTGAGCCTGAGGATAAAAAACAGGTAATTATCATAGCTGTAGTTTTGTGTGAAGAGTAAAATGAGAATAATGGTTTAAAACTCAAGTTTTCTTTTCTTTTTCCCCAAAGAAATCACAGATAAATTTATAAAGTCAAGGTCAAAATAAAAGAGGACACACTCACTCTCATGAGAGGAGGGAGAGAGTTACATTCTAGACGTAAAGATGATTTCCATATACGTGAATGTAGCATAATATAGTGGCTTGTGGGCAAAAGGACTGCATGAACCTATTAGCTTGTGTGTTAAAATATTACTTGAACCCTTTATGCCTAGAATTCCTAACATCGTAAGGCAGAGACATAGGAGGACTAAGCAAAATTCAACATTTGAATGATCGCTGCAGTACGGTAGTCCAACAGCAGGGGCATTGCCTTGCATGCGGTCACCCGGCCCGACCTTCGCATTCTAGATATGGTCACCTGATACAGCCAGTACCTCGCAGTGAGCCAGAGCAATCCCTGAGTATTGCCAGCGGAGCGCCAAAAACAAACAAACAAGCAAAAGCCTCAAATTACTTGAATGATCATGTGAGACAAACCCCTACCAGGTGTCTCGGCTTTATAATTTGTGTGTGTGAGTCCAGGTATTTTAGCCCAGCGCTCATGACGGCGCAAGTTGCCCTAAGTAGAGAGCTGATCCGGCATTTCTTGAGCCTCCTAGTAGGCATGTATTTTAGAATTTCTCTGCTATTTTTTGAAAACAAAAAGAAAAACCAGAAATAGTTTCCTATATTAGCTGCACTTGGTAGAGTCATCAGCTTTGTAACTGTAGGGAATCGCAAATAGCAGAGCAAAGTCTATGTGAGAAAAATAAAATTTAAATTTAGAGGCTCGATTTACAGCCCTAAAGGGTAGGGTGTTGGCTCTGCACGCCTGGGAGCCCGATCCTCAGTGACCCATATGGTCCCTGAGCACGCCAGAGTAATCCCTTATGGTTTGTGAGAAACTCCCTGAGGCATTGCTGTGTGATCCAAAATAAAAAAACAAAAACTTATTTAAAAAGTAAAAATAAATTTTTGCTGGGTGGAAGGTATATTATTTATGACCTGCATTGCTTCCTCGTCAGAATTATTTTTTGTTTGTAAGCACAACTTCTCTGAGATGAGAGTAGAAACTGTCCTTGAGTAAGAGGCTTACAAACAGACTTTACGATTTTCCTTATTTCTTCTTGAATGATTTAGTTTCTGACTTCCGTGTGGAATCGATGAAATAGTGATATATCTTGCAAAGATGATCTAGTAGCGCCCAGGTTTTTTTTTTTCTTCCTTTTTCCTTACAGCCCAGAGAAGGAAAAGGCCATCACATAGCAGAAAGATCAAAGTAAAAAGATGGTCAAGATAATAAAGAAGAGGTTAAAAAGGTAAGTGAAGTAGGCTCAAATAATATGGCAAAGGGCGCCAGCCAATGTGGTGCCTTTCTTCGCGCGCCTTCTCTTCTCTGAAGAAAAAGTGGGGGAGTGGGGAGAAGGGAGGGAATCCGATGAAAACAGGTTCATGCTTTTTCTTTACCTTACCATGATTCTTTTGTAATGTTTTCTTCTGACTAATACTGGAAAATCAAGTTTTCTACTCGTCCTTAAACACGCGTACCGCTTTATTTGCTTGGTTGTTTCTGCTCTGGGGGCCATACCTGAGTGCCAGGGATTTATTTCTGGCTTTCGCTCAGGGATCACTCCAAACAAAGTGTTTGGGGATCTTATGGGCTCTGGTGATTGTACTAGGTCAGCTAGCTGCCTGCGCAAGTAGTGCTCAGCTGTACTCTCTCACACCGTTGTCTTTAGAACCGCCAGCTTCCTCTGCCCACTCTTCTGCCCCCGGTAAGCCTGGCAGGCAAGGTTCATAGGAATGTATCTCCTAGGAGCCTAAAATTCTTTCCTGCCTATTAAAACACTTAGATGTTCTGTACTTCCTTTGCTTACAGCCTTTACTTGGTTCCTTCAAAGTGATACACCAGGCCTGACACTTGTCTGCTCTCATGAAGCAGCTGTCAGTTAGTGGGTGGAATAGTTTTGATTGGAGGCAGGACTGGGTGGTTTATAGCTATGGATGTAACTAAGTGGGGAGAGAGGTATGGTTTCAGCCTTCTGGCATCCCTATCTCAATACTTAGAAGTTTATTCAAACTTTCCTTTGATCCATAATGAATGCTCAGCAAAATGGAGCATTCTTTGAGCTAATTCAGTGTCCATGTAAGTATATACATTTGTATTTCATTTATACTTCCGACCTGCATCTTTCATAGGCTGCAGGAACTCTTATTGAGGTTGCTCAAAGCGCCCATTCTTCACTGCACAGCAATGGAGGGCGAAGACCAGGTGAAGACTAGGGTGAAGACTAGACATCTACTTCCTACCTTTTCTGCAATGTGAAAGAGGAGGTTGCCCATTTGTTTTTTGTTCTTCAACAATGCCTAGTACAGACTTTGTAGAACAATAAGAAAGGAACTAGCCCAGAGAATACTTGGAAAAGGCACTGTATTAGGAGGGCAAAGAGAGGAATGTGAAGTTTCAGTGAAAACCCGAAGGGAAGTAATTATATGTTAATAGACTGATAAACCTGCAAATGCCTTCATAAAAAATTAAATTTTCTGATAATGTGATCTTATGATATCAAGAAGACTTTCTCCTCCTCTCTATTTCTTCCTTTGGCTTATTAAATGCTAAATGGCATCACTTGATCACTTGAATCCTGTTATTCACCGATTTACCTCCAGTGGCTCCGTGGAACATTTCCATTGGACTCTATCAATGTGCCACTGTAGCAATTAATGGCATCTGGTTATTCAGTGAATGTGAAGAGCCTCAAACCGTTCTCTTCCCAGGGTCTTTACAAGGAAGTCCTGACTTCATCTTGTAGGTGGGCGGCCACGTGATCTTTTGACATCCCGTGGGATCCAGTCGGTCACGGCTCTAGTCCAGTAGTTGTCTCCAAATATCGCATTACATGTCCAGCCCATCTGATTTTCAAAACCTTGGCAAACGACAGCATCCCCTGATTCTGGAATAGCGACGGAGGCTCGGAACTCCGCTTCCTTCTCTCACTTGAGTGAGCGTGATATTCCAGCATAAGCTCTTCGGGCTTCCTCTCTGGGAGACCCCAATCAGCATTCTCATCCTGCTTTCTAGGGCTCAGATCTCTGAAGGGCGTATGTTAATGCAGGGAGAACAGTGGAGTCAAAGAGATGCGCCTGGAGCCAGAGGTTCTTTGTCCTTTTAGCTATTTCTTTGATGCCTTTTGAAGGCATTCCATGCTCTCTCTTCCTCCTAGCAGCTCAGGTTTTTAGGTCGTTCATCATGTTGATTTCTCGACCCAGGTACACATAACTGCTGCATTCAGAGATGTTTGTTCCATCGAGAGTGAATGGAGCCTCTGGAACTAGTTCATTCAAAAGGGCGCGAATTCCATTTATTTATCAAGGAGTGTTTAAGTGGTAACCGAAGTTATTTACATGTCATGTTTGAATAGTGACTTTGTAATTAACCCAGTTAAACAACCATCATTTGTACTCAGTCTACTCTGCCAGATGTTGAGCTGGGCTCCCGGAATTAAAGACGGATTAGCCTAAAAAATTGCGTGTTTGAATGTAAACTTAATATTTACCCATAAATGTTTACTAGTAAGGAATGGAGTTCTACTTAAATCGTCACATGCGTATTTACTTTGATGAAATGTTTGAATCAGAATGCAAGGTGGCACAAATCAAAGTACTTGATAAGAAGTTAGAAAATCCATCAGTATTATCTTAAGAAAATGTATTCATACATAATTTGGTAGAATCTGTAGTTATAGAATTGGGAGTTGGGCATAATATTTGATATACTTAAAATAATCTGTGTCCACATTTCTTCCTCCTTTGGGTCTAAACTTTCACATCCAGCTCTGGTTTGAACTGGTCTCTGGTTTCAAGTAGGAATATGTCTCTGTCTTCTCTGCTTAACTGAGAATTCTTCAAGAAACAAACCTAAGGTCATTTAATCTTCTACTTTAGTATGCTTTTTTTCTCCACCTTCATACAGAGGGAAGTTGTAGCATTCACTAAATGCTTAAAAATGAACTCATGGTATATTTATTTTTTGGTTTTAGGGGCACACTCAGCAGTGTTCAGGGCTTCCCTCCCATTTTGTAGCTCAGGGATCTCCCCTAGCAGATCTTTGGACGGCGACATGAGTTTTCCAAAAGCTTGAACCTTGAGTTGGTTGCATGCCAGAGAAGTGCCCTACCTGCTGTACTATCTCTCTAGCCTCTAACAGGTATATTTATAGTTAACTGCTGTGATGGATACTAGATTTTATGGAAATAATTCTGTCTTAACTCTAGAGTAACATATAAAAATGGACAACTTTTTCTGTGCTGTTGCTCTTCTGGGCAAACTTTTGTAACCCTGTCTGCTCTGTTTTACTGGCTAGTGAGGCTAAGTAGTATTGAATTGCTTTACTTCTCCAAGGACCTATCGTATTCTAGATTACATTATGAAAAACATAAGCCTCTTGCAAAGAAAAGTGTTATGCACATCTGAATTGAAATTTGATTATTTTTAACTGTGGGAGTTCAGTGGCAAATGAAAAGTGAAAACTGAGTTAGATAGGGAGGAAAACATGTCATAAAAGAATATGAGTGTAATAATTATAAAAATACTTGGGATAGTCATGCTGATAGAATATAAACATAAGAATTACTATATCTGTGCACATATATAAATATTATGTATGCGATACATACATGCATCTAAATCTTACCCATTCTCCGGTTTATATGAAAGTTTTTCCTTGATTTTTTTTTTTAAATTCTAAAACTGAAACATTTGAATATTATCATCTCTGCTCATGGAACCTGTCTGTGAGGCTCAGGGTCTACACCTAGCTCAGTGCTTAGGGGTCACTCCTGCAGTGCTCAGGGTACCAATTAGGAGCTGGGTTGAACCTGGCCCCTGTTGCATCAAAACATGTGCTCTAGCTTTTTGGGCTTTTCTCCACCTCTTTCTCCACAATAATTTTTATACATTTACTACTCCCCACTCCCCATCATTCATGTAGCTCTTTAGAGGTACCTTTTCAGTATAGTATTTTATGCCTTGGGCTCACATTTCCTTCCACCAGCTCACAAAATTTCTGATTATAAACAATGATATGTTATACCAATTTTTTATTGATCATCTACTGTTTGCTCTTGAACCATTTGAAGCTGTGCCCTTTTGGAGTTATTTTATTTAACCCTTCTACTAATTCCCGGATCACTTATATCACTTGTATCACTTGTTTTCCCATAGTTCATTGATTTTGCTGAGGGCACCAGTAACATTTCCATATGTCCTGTTCTGTGCTAGAGAGCCCAAGTGGCATCTACTCACTCCAGGAACATGAAGAGCCTCAAACCATTCATTCAAGTCATGGGAAATGAGGTCTATAAATTGTTACTAGTTTTTGGCATATCAAATATGACACGGGTGGCTTGCCAGGCTCTGCCATGTGGGTAGCCAATACTCCTGGATGGAAGAAATAATCAATTTTCTGAGGCATTAGAACAGGGATCTGGAGAATGCAGAACAGGTAAAAAGATTGCAAAATTCAAGATTTTTGTCCTGAATTTTTGTCCTATGTTCCAAGTCTTGACTTTACATCTCTTCCTCCTTTCCACCATGTGAAGAAGGTTCCTAATGGAATCCTCAATGGAGGTTCTGTATTTGGGAGCTTGCAATAAAATCTGTGAATCGATTAACTATGAATTGCCTTCACTCTCACTGAAAGACAACTTGCATATAAAATGTACTGGGAAGCTGTTGCAGACTTTAAATTTTTGGGTTTCATATATTCACTTGGTTACAGGGTAACAAGGAGTACCCAGAGTAATTTGGGATCAACTACACTGCCCCTGCTCCTCTGACGCGCAGTAGACTTCTGTGTGTTATACTCTGAGTTTGCAAATATTATTATCATCTATACAACTACTCTAAGAAATATTCTTCAACTTGTTCCCCTTGAAACTGCCCCATTTTCCTCTGCCTAGCTAACTGAATATTGAATTCCAGGAATACCTCTTATATATGTCTTGTCTTTACACAGTCTTCTCTATCATAAAATCAATTACATTTGCCTTTAGGTTTTTCTTTCAGTATCATCTTGTGTATGGCTACTAGAACATAATTTCTAACATAGAAATCTGACCATTAGATTTTCCAGCTAGAATAGTGTTTTGGTGTATCCCTACTATCATCCAGCATAATATACAATTTTATTATATGAATTATTTTGTTTCAAACAAGTTATGCTGTCAGATATTTGTGCCTTGGGGATAACAACTCCCCAACCCTCCTTTACTGGAACTCTTACTCTATGTGCTCAATTGTTTATTCATCAAGATGGAACTTGTCTGTGAGTAATAGCTAAAAGCCAAGGTGGTTGTCTGGATGTGGAGTTAGGAGCACCTTCCTCACTCCCAGTTTACTTGCATGGATGTGTCCTCTTCTCATGTGATAAATTTGTCCTTGTAATCTAGTGCTGGTTCATAATCATTGAACATAGTAAATGTTTATATAGGAAGTCAGGTACTTAGAGTAAATTAATCAGCAGCCCCCCAGCATTTAGTATCTAAAGCTAACTGCTTTGTATATCTGATTGTAGTCTCATTATCCTCCGTACTAATTTTTTTTTGTGAAAAGTATTTATTTATTTATTTATGTATTTATGTATTTATTTATTTATGTATTTATGTATTTATTTATTTATTTATTTAGCTTTTGGGTCATACCCGGCGATGCTCAGGGGTTACTCCTGCTCTGCACTCAGGAATCACTCCTGGCTGTGCCCGGGGACCATATGGGATGCCGGGGGGATCAACTTCCAGGTCGCAGCACAGGCCCGCCACGCAAGGCAAATGCCCTACCCGATGGGCTATCGCTCTTTTGCCTCCCTGTGCAAAGTATTTAAAGCAACTTGAAATACTCTTGTTTCTCTCTCTCTTTTAAAGTACTGAAAATTTTTGTCCTTTGATGAGTCAAAAAAGAATATGCATTATTTAAAAGAGAGAGAGAGATGGATAATGTCTAATACAGTGACATCCCTGATTTACAATTTGAAAGACAATTGTGTGGAAAGTTCTGATAAACCAATGACTCATGGTTAAAAAGCAATTCCACAGATGGTAAAAACATAACCTGAATTTCTGCTTATTGTATTATCTCATTCCGATTTTATTAGAAAAACGTGATTATTTCAATAAACTATTCCTGTCTTAGTCCCCATCCTTGTGAAGCTGTAAGTAGTTTTCTTAAGTCTAGTCTTTTTTTTTTCCTGTCAAGACCGCTTTTTTAAAATTCTTTATTTTTACAATTACAAAAAATATACAATTCAAAAGTTCATATTTGTGGTTTTGGTCCTACAGTGTTCCAGCACCCATCCCGCCACCAGTGCCCATCTCCCACCACCAACGCCCCCGGTTCCCTCCCCCTCCTCCCAGCCCTCCTCCACGGCAGGTTCTTTATTTCTTTCCCTTTCTCTCTCTCTCTCTTTTCCTTCCCTCCAGACTATGGATTACAGAACATACATTAAAGGGTTGTCATGCGTATCTTTTTGCCCTCTATTTAATGCTCAGTTCTAGGTTGGCATAGTACCCTTCTGACAATTGTTAGCACACTGTTCCATTTTCTGTCTTACCTAGCCTCCTGACTCCCACACGTTTGTGATAATTTCCACCTTTGATAAGACCTCCTGATATATGTTTCACTTGACCTTTGGATATTGATATCATAATAGTACATATATATTTATGTTATGCAAATAAATGCAGTCATTCTGTATCTGTCTCTCCTTCTGGCTTCACTCCAACATAATATTCTCCATGTCCATCCATTTATAGGCAAATTTTATAACTTCATTTTTTCCTAACAGCTGATAGTATTCCATTGTGTAGATGTACCAAAGCTTCTTTATCCAGTCATTGATTTTCGGACACTCTGGTTGCTTCCCAGATTCTGGCTACTGTGAATAATGCTGCTATGAACATAAAAGTAGGGATTGGTGTTTCCGCATGGTATTTTTGATTTCCAGAGTAGATTCCCAGGAGTGGTATGACTGGGTCAAATGGGAGTTCAATTTCTAGTCTTTTGGAGGAAAGTCCATATTGTTTTCCAGAAAGGCTGTACAAGCCGGCATTCCCACCAACAATGGATGAGTGTCCACTTTTTCCCCCCATCCACGCCAGCACTTGTTGTTCTTTGCTCTTTTGAATATGTGCCAGTCTCTGTGGTGTAAAGTGGTATCTCATTGTTGTTTTGATTTGCATCTCTCCTGATGATTAGTGATGATGAGCATTTTTTTCCCCATGTTTTTCTTTTTTTTTTTGCATTTTTTTTAAACATTTTATTATACCCACCACGTAAGATATACAATTACAATGTTTGTTGTATTTCTTCCTTGCTGAAGTTTCTGTTCATTTCTTCTCCCCATTTTTTTGATGGGGTTGTTTGTTTTCTTCTTGCAAAGTTCTACCAGTGCCTGATATATCCTGGATATTAACCCCTTATCAGATGGTATTGGGGTGAATATTCTTTCCCATTCTGTGGACTGCCTTTGTATCTTAGTCACTGTTTCTTTTAAGGTGCAGAAGCTTTTTAGTTTCATGTATTCCCATGTATATCTTTTCTTCTAGTTGCTTTGTTAGTGATGTTTTTTTGGTAGAGAGTTTAGGGTTCTCTAGGTGTAATATCATGTCATCTGCAGATAATGGTAGCTTGACTTCTTCCTTTGCGTATCTGGATGCCCTTGATGTCCTTTTCTTCTCTGATTGATATGGCAAGTACTTCCAGTACTATATTGAATAAAAAGAGGTGAGAGTGGGCAACCTTGTCTTGTCCCTGATCTCAGGGGAAGGTTTTCAACTTTTCCCCATTGAGAACGATGCTCTCTGTGGGCTTTTGTTAGATGGCTGTAACTATCTTGAGGAAAGTCCCTTCAATTCCCATTTTCTGGAGGGTTTTAATCATGAACGGGTGCTGGATCTTGTCAAATGCTTTCTCTGCATCTATTGATAGGATCTATGGTTTTTATTTTTCTCTTATTGATATGATGGATTATGTTGATTGACTGCGAATGTTGAACCACCCCTTGCATTCCCGGGATGAATCCTACTTGGTCATGATGTATAATCTTCTTGATGAGCCTTTGGACTCTGTTTCTAATATTTTGTTGAAGATTTTAGCATCCATGTTCATCAGGAATATTGGTCTGTAGTTTTCTTTCTTTGTGTTGTCTCTCCCGTGCTTTGGGTATCAGGGTGATATGTGCCTCGTAGAAGCTGTTTGGGAGTGTTTCTGTTTCTTCTATTTCCTGGAAGAGCTTGAAAAGGACTGGCAGTAGGTCCTCCCTTAAAGGTTTGGTAGAGTTCACTAGTGAATCTGTCTGGAGCTGGGCTTTTGTGTTTGGGTAGACTTTTAGTTACTGTTTCTATTTCCTCGATGGTGATAGGCTTATTCAGGTATTGGAGGTCTTCTTGTTTCAGCCGTGGGAGGTTATAGGACTTCAGGAATTTATCCATTTCTTCTAGATTCTCATGGTTCAGGGCATACAGGCTCCTCAAAGTAATCTCTGATGATCTTTTGGATTTCTGTGGTTTCTGTTGTGATGTCACCCTTTTTTATGCGATTTCCTTCCTTTGATCTTTGCTGCTTTCAGTATTCTAACTCTATCTATAGTTTTTGTCATTTTAATTTAGATGTATAAATCTTGGACTGAAAACAGATTGGCAGGAGAGTTGAAAGAATTTCAGTTAGATAATCTGATCACTATCATTTCTGACACATAGCAGTGTCTTTCACCCAGGGCTGGATGGCTCCTCATGAGCCCCCCAGGATATTTCAAGTTGGCTACAGGAAAACCCCACATAAATGTACCTTGATACAAGATAGAAGAGGAAGAGGTCAACTCTTAGACAATAGGGACACAAGGTTGAAAGGGGTCACAGTTGGAAAAGGTTGAGAAACTCTGATCTGTAGACTATTTTTCCTATTTGTCTTCTTTCCTAGCTACTTTGTAGATTTGGCCATTCCACAAATCTACACTTGCTATGCTCTTTGGTTTGTGGGAGCAGACTTAATTTTATTGAGGGACATAAAAGTTGTCATATATCTGTCAGATCTACATCATGAGAATTATGTCAGATTCTACATCATGAGAGTCCGTATCCTGGCTCTTTGCTTAGGAATTGCTCCTGGTGGTGCTCTGGCACTATGTGGGATGCTGGGGATCAAACCCAGGTCAGCAACATGCAAGGCAAATACTCTCCTTGCTGTACTATCACTCCAGCTCCTGTTGTAGCTTTTTCATTGCTTAATAGTAAGCCATTGGGAGGGTGTACAGTCTATTATTTAAACACTTACCATTTAATGGACACTAGAATTGCTTCTTTTTGACTTAAATAATGTTGTTATGGTTTTCATGTACATGTTTTTAGGTGAAAATTTATTTTTGTTTATCTTGAGTAAATCTCTACGAGGGTTAGATATGAAAGATAGATATTTCACAGATAGAAATATCTATCCGTGAGATACCTGGGTGTATGATAAATATACATTTAATTTTGAGAGAAACTGTCTATTTTTAAAAGCTGGTGTCCCATCTTGTATTTTTTGCTAGCAACACATAAATAAATATGGTAAAATAAATATTTGCTTGATTCTTTTGGGTGGGAGAGAAACACCTGACAGTGGTAAGGCCTGCGCTCCTGACTCTGAGCTCAGATCACTCTTTTCCATGTTCAGGTATCACATGTGGTACTGAGAACAAAACCCGCGTTAGCTATACCGTAAAACAAGCTTCTTGTCTATTGTGCTTTCTGCCCCTGGTTTATGGTTTTTGTTTTATTTGGGGAATCACAGGGACCGCTCCCTGCCATGCCCATGCGAGAGATAAGACAGACCCAGGGTTGCATGCACTACTGGGCATGCACTTCCCCCTTTGAGCTTTTTCTTGGTTCCCTGGAATAAGACTTTTACAGTGCTTGGAAGGTGTTTTCTGAGGCAAAAGGAGTTGATTTGGGAATGAATTTAGTGCACAAATGTGTCTCCCTATTATTGTCAGGCAGCAGATGGAGAGTATGGTCACTTTTCATGAGAAAATGAAACAGGAAAATAAGAGAAAGTAAAGTGGAGGGGGAAGGGACGGATTAGCTTCATTCTCCATCATTTGAACAACCCCTGTTTTAATTTTTATTGTTTTACTGTTGGCTCGACTTGGTTATAGTATTTTTTAGTGCTTGTGAAGAGTGGCTAAATGAAACCTTTCCCCAGGAGGGCCCAACTCAGAAGTTGAGTGGGAGTGTTGCACACAATTAAGTTCCTGTGTCTCCCCATTTGCCTTACACCTCCCTCACTGGGGGAGTGTAGGAACAGTGGATTGTTGACATCTTCTCTGCTGTGGTGTGATGGAGAGGAGCTAATGCTGTAGCTTTACAGAAGATGTTTCCCAGTGCATGCAGACACTGTTGGCCTTGAAATGTGCATGCCACTTACTGGCTCAAGTCCCCGGCCTCTCTAGCTTGTCAGTGGCCTCATTCCCTTTGGTTACATAATTCTTCCTACTTTGCAGCTCTTCTGTACACGAGCATCAAATATGGTAATGAAGTTAAAATATCATTCAGTAAACATAATTGGGACAGTGCAAGACTGTTCTTTTCCCTCTGCTATGCTGCCTCATCAGAGCTTCTTGGTGGCATTTCTTGGTTAATAATAGCCATTTCCCAAGTCTGGGGGCCAAGTGGTCGACTTCTTACCCTGTTATTTATGAGGGCAGCAGCCAGATTGGACAGGTGAGGAGTTAGCATTGGAAGATAAGTTTTGTGGGGTGTTCCTTCACAAACTTAGCACTGCTTTCCTTTGGAATATCTTAATATAATGGAAGAATTTGGATGACGTTTGTTGGCGTTGTGGGATTTTTATTACTGTGTGACTCTGTGACCTGAGTGCTTTTGTTCTTTCTCCTGGTCACTCTTTGATTCCTGGTGAATTTAGCTGTGTGCCTCCGTCCTCACACTGAATTATAGTGGCCTGTGAGA